>VZQC01014592.1:118321-240481 GCA_009823505.1 Rhizomys pruinosus | reverse complement strand
TACCTGGCCTGGCGCGTTATGGCGTCTCCCCTGCGACCCCGGTTCCCGCCCACAAGTCCAGCCGGGACCAGAGCAGAGGGAAACGCGACCCTGCTCACCCGAGCGCGGTCCCTCTGGGCCGGGGACCCCGTAGACGGGTTCACAGCGAGACCCTCTCCCAGCTGCCCCCCGCCAGACCCCGCCTAGAGCTGAGGAGCTGTTTACCTGGCCTGGCGCGTTATGTAGGTGAGATTTTTTAGGAGTCCTATCCAGAGTCATGGTCATTACATTGTCTTATTATCTTTTTTTAAATATTTAATTTTGATTGAGCACATTTCATACAACATTTCTTAATCAAATTTAGACTCATTTCCCCACACATGCGGACTCCTCATTACCCCCACCCTCACCGGAGGTAATGGGTTCTGTCATACAACATGAAGTCCTGTCTTGCATCTTTTTCTCAGTCTTTTATAACCTTTTTGATGCACAAGTTTAGTGTTTTTGTCAGTTCTTGGAATAGGTTTTTCTTTCTCTTTTTTGTTCCTTTGATTTTATATTATTCCAAAATGTGCCTATATACACTCCACAGATAAACAAAAATTTAAAAATCTAAAAATAAACTATAGGTTAATTCCAAAACACATTTAGAAATTCACATTTTAAGAGTAAAGTTGCCTGCAGGTAAAAAGAAGAAAAACTTTACATTCCTTTTTTTTTAGACTATGAATATGTATCTTCCACCTATATATGCTAATTACAATGTGTGAATACAAGTGGTAGGTCAACTTTAGAGCCCATTAGGAGTTTCACATTATAATAGCACAGTTGCTTTCAGATAAAATAAAACATAATAATAGGGGCTGGAGAGATAGCCTAGCGGTTAAGAGCAGGTTCGATCCCCAGCACCCACACAGGGGCTAAGAACCGTCTGTAACTCCAATTCCAGGAGAACTCCAGTTCCAGGGGAATCCAAGACCCTCTCCTGACTTCCGCAGCATTGCACGGCACAGGTGCACAGACCTACATGCAGACAGTACACTCATACACATACTAAAATAAATAAAATTAAATTAAATTAAACAAAAAAAAAACACATAATAATAAAGTTTCTCAGTTTTCCTGCCAGCTTGGGATTTGTTATTGTCATCCACAAATGAAGGAAGCCATTCGGCTCTTTTTTTTTTTTTTTTTCCTGGGACTGTGTTACTTCACTTGGCATAATTGCTTGGAGTTCCATCCATTTATCTGCAAAATTCATGATGTCATCTTTCTTTACTGCTGCATAGAACTCCATTGTGTAGATATGCCTCATTTTTGTTATCCAATCATCAGTTGAGGGGCATTTGGGTTGGTTCCAGCTCTTTGATTTTGTGATGAGAACTGTAAAAAACATAGCTGTGCATGTAATATATTCAAGCCCTGTAATATAGCTTGAAGTGTGGTGAAATAATCCCCCCTGTATCACAAGCACTTTTCACTCAGGGTTGCTTTAGCTATTCAGGGTATCTTGTCTTTGCATATGAATTTAAGGATTTTTTTTTCCAAGACTGTGAAAAAGCTCATGGGGATTTTGATTAGGATTGCATTGAATCGGTATATTAATTTGGGTAGAATGGACATTTTTACTATATTATTTTTTCCAATCCATCAGCATGGGATGTCTTTCCATCTTTTGATGTCATTTTCAATTTCATTCAGGTTTTTAAAATTTTTGTTGTAGAGGTGTTCGGTATCTTTGGCTAGGTTTATTCCTAGGTATTTTTTGAGGATATTGTGATTGGGAAGGTCTCCTTATATTCCTTCTCCAGTTGCTTATTGTTGGTGTAAAGAAAGGCTATTGAATTTTCTAGGTTTATTTTGTATCCTGCCATTTGACTGAAACTTTATTCATTTCTAAGAGTTTTCTGCTGCGGTTTTTAGCATCCCTCAGGTAAACTATCATATAATCTGCAAAAAGGGATAGTTTTACTTCCTCTTTTCCAATTAGTACTCCTTTAATTTCGCCTTCTTAACTTATTGCCCTAGCAAGCATTTCAAGAACTATATTGAAGAGGAGTGGCAATAGTGGACAGTCTTGGAGTGTTCTTGCCTTTAATGGCAATGCTTCCAACTTTTCTCCATTTAGGATGATGTTGGCTCTGGGTTTCTTGTATATGGCATTGATTACATTGAGGCATAATCCCTCCAGTCCTGTTCCCTCTGGGATTTTAAGCATGAAGGGATGCTGGATTTTGTTGAAAGCTTTTCCTGCATTGATTGAGATGATCATGTGGCTTGTGTCTTTCAGACCATTTATGTGTTTTATGATATTTATTGATTTACGTATGTTGAACCATCCCTGCATCTCTGGTATGAATCCAACTTGGTCATGATGGATAGTCTTTTTCATGTGGGTCTGTGTGCAATTTGTAAGTATTTTGTTGAGAATAAATGTTTTATATAATTCTGATGTGAAACCATCTGGTTCTGGGCTTCTTTTAGATGGTAATTAAATCTTCAATTTCCTCAAGTACTATGGTTCTGTTTAAGCTGTCAATCTCTTCTTGGTTAAGCTTTGATGATTCCAAGAATTTCAGGTATTCATCCATTTCTCTTAGGTTTTCAAATTTCATAGAGTATAGGTTTTTGAAATATTCTAGTATGATTGTCTGGATCTTTTCTTTATCTGTGGTGATGTTTCCCCTTCCATCAAGAATGTTATTGATTTGGAGTTGCTCTTTCTTTCTTTTTGTTAACTTGATTAGAGGTCTGTCTATTTTGTATATCTTTTCAAAGAACCAACTTTTGGATTCATTGATTTTTTGTACTGTTTTCTTTGTTTCTATTTCTTTTACTTTTGCTCTGATTTTTGTTATTTCTTCCTGACTGTTAGGTTTAGGTTTCAAGTGTTTTTAGCTGCAGTGTTAGATCATTTATTTGCTCTCTTTCATTTTTTTTTAATGTGGGCACTTAGGGCTATAAATTTCCCTCTTACGACTGTCTTTAATGTATCCCACAGGTTTTGTTGTGTTATACTGTCATTTTTCTTTAGTTCCAGGAATGCTTTTAGTTCATTCTTTATTTCTTCCATGACCCACTCATTATTCAGGATTTTGTTTTTTTGTCTCCATGAGTTCTTATCCTTAGTAAGGCTAAGCCTGGTGTTAATATTGAGCTTTATTGCACTGTAGTCTGATACAATGCATGAAATAATTTCAATCCTTTTGCTTTTGTTGACATTTCCTTTGTGTCACTATATCTGGTATTCCCAGTGCTACAGGACTTTAGATGCCAACCCAAATTACTATACCCTGCAAGAATGCCAATTATAGTTGAAGGAGAAACAAAATAATTCATGACATAAAGAAAATTGAAAAATACATGTCAAAAAAACCCACAACCTTTCAGAAAATACTCAAAGCAATTCAAGTAACACAGAAAAGGAGCAACAATCCCCAAGCGACTAAAGAGAGATACTAATAAACGCATAACAACTAACAATGTAAATACAAACCTAGACAAAGAATGCAAACACAAAGTAAGTTGAAAGGAAGCAACATACATCACTCAATAATAACCTTAAATATTAATGGTCTAAACTTGCCAAACAAAATAAATAGACTGAGAGAATGGATTAGGAAACAGAATCCATCTATGTTTTCTACACAAAGCCACCTCACACTCAAAGACAGACACCAACTCAAGGTGAAAGGATGGTCAAAAAATAAAAAAAAAAAATTCCAAGCAAATGGTACCAAAAAGAAAGCAGAAATTGCTATTCAGATATACAAAATAGGCCTCAGAGTAAAGTCAATCAGAAGAGACAAAGAGGGCCACTACAATCCTTACCAAATGAAAAATTATCCAGGAAGACTTCACAATTGTGCTGGATAGTTTTTGTGTCAACTTGACACACCTGAGGTGAGGGATCCCCAATTGGGCAATTGGCTCCATTGGTGTGGCCTGTGGCCACGTTTGTGGAGTATTGTCTGGATTATTGAGCCTAGCCCACCCTGGGCAGTTTTTTGTGTACCATATAAGAGGGAAGGCTAGGCATGGGCCAAGAGAGCAAGCCAGTAAGCAGCATTGCTCCATGGCCTGTGATTCAGCTCCTGCCTCCAGGTTCCTGCCCTGAGTTCCTGCATTGGGCTCCCTGAGTGATGAACTGTGACCCAGGAGATGTGAGCTAAATAAACCCTTTTCTCCCCAAGTTGGTGTTGGTTGGAGTGTTTTGTCACAGCAATGGAAAACAAACTAGAACAACAATCCTAAATGTTTATGCACCAAACTCAGGAGCACTGAACTATATATAAACACTACTCTGCAGACACAGATTAATCCCAGTACACTCATAGTAGGGGACTTCAACGCCGCACAAATACCCTTGGAAAGACCAACTGGAAAAAAATAAGCAGAGAGACATTGGAATTGAACAATACAATACAACGAATGGACCTCACAGACATCTGCAGAATATTCCACCCAAACACAAGAGATCATACTTTCTACTCAGCATGCCACAGAATATTCTCCAAAATCGACCACATACTAAGACACAAAAGAAATCTCCACAAATACAAAAGTATTGAAATTATTTCATGCATTCTATCAGACCACAGTGCAATAAAGCTCAATATTAACACCAGAGTATAAAAACACATGGACACTAAACAACACAATCTTGAATAATGAGTTGGTCAGGGAGGAAATAAAGAATGAAATAAAAGTATTCACTGAACTAAATTAAAAAGACAATACAACACAACAAAATATCTGGGATATTTTAAAAGCAGTCCTAAGACAGAAATTTATAGCCCTAAGAGCCCACACTAAAAAACAGAAATGCTACAAATAAATGATCTAGCACTATAGCTAAGAACACTTGAGAGACAACAAATTAACCCTAAACCCAACAAATAGGAAGAAATAACAAAAATCAGAGCAGAAATCAATGAAATAGCAACAAAGAAAAAAATCAACACATCAAAAAGTTGGTTCTTTGGAAAAGATAAACAAGACAGACAGAACTCTACTCCAGGTAACCAAAAGAAAGAAAGAAAGAAAAAAAAATTCCAAATTGATATTATGTGTAACAAAAAGTGAAACCACAACAGATAAGGAAAAGATCCACACAATCATACAAGAATACTTCAAAAATCTATACTCTACTAAGTTTGTAAACCGAAGAGAAATGGATGAATATCTGCAATCCTGAAAATCAACAAAAATTAACCAAGAATACACTGACAGTTTAAACAGACCCATAAATTTTGAGGAAATTGAAGATGTAATTAAAAACCCCCAACTAAAAAATAAAAGCCCAGGACCAGATGGTTCCAGCATAATTCTATAAAACATTTAAAGAGGTCCTACAAACATTATTACACAAACAGATGGATATAAACTGAGGGAAATCTCCCAAATTCCTTCTATGAAGCCAGCATCACTCTAATACCAAAACCGGGCAAAACACAACCAAAAAAGATAAATATAGTCCCATGTCATTAATGAACATAGATGCAAAAATTCTCAAAGTATCCATCATGATCAAGTTGAATACATACTTAAGATCCAGGGATGGCTCAATATATAAAATCAATAAATATCATAAAACATAAATTGAAAGACAAAAATCACAAAATCATCTCAATTGATGCAGAAAAAGCCTGTGACAAGAACCAGAATCCCTTCAGGTTTAAAGTTCTAGAAGTAATGGGGCTGAAGGGCACATTCCTAAGAATAATCAAAGCCATATACAATAAACTCATAAATGGAAAAAAAAAAAAAATAGAAGCATTCCCCTTAAAAGTGGGAACCTGGCAAGGCTGCCCCCTATCTCCACTCCTATTCAATGTAGTTCTTGAAATGCTTAGAGGGACAAGAAGGCAAAAAAGGAAAATAAAAGGAGTACTAATTGGAAAAGAGGAAGTAAAACTATCCGTTTGTAGACGATATGATAGTTTACCTGAAGGATGCTAAATATCTACCAGAAAACTCCTAGAAAAGAAGAGTTTCAGTAAATTGGCAGGATGTAAAATTAACCTAGAAAAATCAGTAACATTTCTTTACACCAACAATAAACAACTTGAGAATGAATATAAGGAGACTTTCCCACTCACAATAGCCTCAAAAAATACCTGGGAACAAAACTAACTAAAGACACCAAAGATCTCTATAACAAACATATTAACCCCCTAAAGAAGGAGATTGAAGAAGGTGACATCAAAAGATAGAAAATCCTCCCATGCTCATAGATTGGAAAAAAAAATTAATATAATAAAAACGTCCATTCTATCCAAATTAATACACAGATTCAGTGCAATTCCAATTAAACTCCCCATGAGTTTCTTCACAGACTTGGAAAAACAATTCTTAAATTTATATGGAAAAGCAAAGACCCCCAAATACTTAAAACAACGAGAGAAAAATGTAATAGTGGTGGAATTGCTCTACTAGACTTCTAATTATATTACAGGGCTACAGTCATAAGACATCCTGCTATTGGAAGAAAATTAGACCTGTTGACCAGAGGAACAAAACTGAAAGTTCAAACATGAGCTCATGCAATTTCAGCCAACTCGTAGTCAATGAAGGGAGCCAAAAATCTCACTGGAGGAAAGATAGCGTCTTCAGCAAATGGTGCTGGAAAAACTGGATCACCATTTGTAGAAGAATAGAATTAGGGGCTGGAGAGATGGCCTAGCAGTTAAGAGCACCAACTACTCTTGCAGAGGACCTGGGTTTGATCCCCAGCACCCATATGGCAGCCAAGAACCCTCTTTAGCTCCAGTTCCAGGGGAATCTGATGCCCTTTTCTGACCTCCGCAGCATTGTACAACATGGGTGCACAAACCTACATGCAGACAGTACATTCATACACATAAAAATAAATAAACAGTCAACTTCCCCATGAAGAATATTGAGAAAGACTGAGAAAGAGATGAATAGCATGTTTGGCAGAATGCATGAGCTCTGGAGGGATGGCGGGATGGTGGGGACATGGGTCTAGATTTGATAAAAAATATATCTATAAATAAATAAACTAAAAATATAAAGAAGAAAAAAATGGAATTTTTCTCCTTTCCCACTTCTTTGTTTGACATTCACTTCTGAAGTCATTTCTAAGAAAAGCTTTCTTACATAAAATTTTCAGTGGGCAACAAATAACTGAGTCTCTGTACATGGGAGTGGGGAGAACCAGCTCCTTCAGTGATGACCCATGCCAGAAAGATAGACCAAACTTGGGCATGGATGTGTTTCACACGATGCCTGTGTGGGATTGGTGCAGATTAGAAACTTTATGCTCATATTTTAAAGACCTTGCTTCCCCAAACTGATCTCTGTATTCAAAACACTCTATAAAAATCTGAGCAGTGTGTGTATGTAAGAGAATGACCAAGTTAATTCCTTTTCCCATTTAGCTTATCCCAATGCTTCATTTTTAATGATGATTTTAAAAATTAAATTTATTTTGGCTGACATATACAAATGTAAAGTTGTATATATTACAAGGCTCATGCATGTATATACATTGTTTAAAGCTTACATCTGGGGCTGGAGAGATGGTCTAGCAGTTAAGAGCACTGACTGCTCTTGCAGAGGACCTGGGTTTGATCCTCAGCACCCACATGGCGGCTGAGAACCGTCTGAAACTCCAATTCCAGGAGAACTCCAGTTCCAAGGGAGTCCGACACCCTTTTCTGACCTCCGCGGCATTGCACGACATGAGTGCACAAACTTGCATGCAGACAGTACATTTATACATATACAAAAATAAAAAAGCTTATATCTGCTGAACATGTCTATTTCATTAAATATGTATAATTTCATTGTCAATAAAAAATAAATAAATAAATAAATAAATAAATAAATAAAAATTTCAAAAAAAAATAAATAAATAACCTCCTACCTCTCACCCTGTACAAAAATCAACTCCAAGTGGATACAAGACCTCAATGTGAAACCTGGAACTCTGAAGGTGATAAAAGAAAATGGTGTTAGCCATCTACAAGACATAGGAGTAGGAAAAGACTTTCTAAATCAAACAGCAGCCACAAATGAAATAATGTCAACAACTGACAAGTGGGACATTCTGTACAGGGAAAGAAACGATCAAGAAAGTGAAGAGAAAACCCACAGAGTGGAAGGAAAACTTCCCCAGTGATAAATCTGACAGAGCACTGATTGACATCAGAATATATAATCTACTCAAAAAAACAAAGAAGTAAGAAAACAAATGACCTACTCAAAAGATGGGGTAAGAGCTCACCAAAGACCCAGTGAGGAAGTAAAAATGACTGAAAAACATCTTAAAAATTGTTCAGAGGCGGCAGATCTCTGTGAGTTCAAGGCCAGCTTGGTCCACATAGCATGCTCCAGGCCAGCTGGAACTAAAAGGAGACCCTGCCTCAAAAAATACAAAAGTATAATAAAAATAATAATAAAATAATGAAATAAATAGATAAGTGTTCAACATTATTAATAATTAAGGAAATGCAAATTAAAACCACTCTAAGATATTATTTCACTCTGATAAGACTGGCTAAGATCAAAAAACATAAAACACCAAATGCAGGAGAGGTTGTGGGGAAAGGGGAACACTCATCCACTGCTGGTGGATTGTAAATTCATACAACCACTGTGGAAAGCAGTGTGGAGAACCCTTAAAAGACTCAAAATGAGCCAACCACCTGACCCAGTGATACCACTCCTGGGTATATATCCACAAGACTCATCCTACGGCAATGATACTAGCACATCTATGTTTATTGCAGCTCTCTTCATAATTTCAAAAAGCTGGAGCCAACCCAAATGCCCCTCAACAGACAAGCAGATAACAAAAAGTATGTGGTATATCTACACAATGGTGTTTTATGCAGTGGTAAAGAAAGATGACATCATGAACTTTGCTGGTAAGTGGATGGAACTCCAAGCCATTATGCTAAGTGAAGTAACACAGTCCCCCAAAAACAAATAGGGAATGTTTTCCCTCATTTTTGGATGCGAGCACCAAGTCCCCCAGTAGAAAGGCAAGCTGAGCAGTGCCTTTGTTATATTTATTTCTATCTGAAAGATATTGTTCTGTTATAATGTGAATCCCTTAATGGTCCATAGAGTTATCTTGCACTTATTTTCATACATGCTAAGTAACGTATATGGGTGGAAAGTATGTATTCATAATACTGAGTAATATAAAATTAAGGGAAAATGTGAATTCCTATAATATTTCTGAGTTAACATACAGTTTATTCCAGAAGGACATAATTCTGGTACATATATGACATTTATATAGGCATATTTTGGAGCAATACAAATGGGAGTGAACAACAACAACATAAAGATGGGGTCAAAAAATAGATTGATACAGTTAAATTCTGCCCAAAATAATAAACCTCTTCAGACAAAAACTTTAAAAGGACTGAGAGAGATAGTAAGATCATGTGTGGGGGGCTCAGTGTTGGGCCTTGCTTGCTAGGCACCACTCGAGACAAGTAGAACTTAGAACAGATTGACTCTTGGGTTCCTGGACAATTGATTCTCTGCTTTGTGGCAGAGGGGCTGGTAGCCGGTGGGCCTAGGTCTGAACCCTATACCCTTGCAGGGTGTGGCTGTCCTGGCCGGGTCGCCCTTCCCCCTTGCAACCAGAAGCCACTCTGCCTCTGGGTCTGACTCTGGTGCCATAGAGAGATCCTGAGGCGTGGGGCTCAGGGTTGGGCTTTGCTTGCTAGGACCACCTGGAGCACCGATAGGAGCCCGGCGCCACTCCATACAGGTACTGGGACATGGGCTAAGTCAGGCATTCCCCCCTCCAGCCCCCGCCAACTGCAATCAAGGAAAGAGTATCCAAGTAGATTATTTTGGAGAAGCCTCAGAACAGGAAAGGAAGAGTGACTTAGACTTCCAATATCCAAAACACAAACAAAAGTGAAAACCTGAAACCTACACAAGTCAACACTCCTTAAACAAGGAAGGGAAAAAAAAAAGCAATTTGAGATCGCCTGAGACAAGCTGAAGCACAGGAAGGTAGGTAGGAACTGGGAGCTTCAGCAAGGCTGATTGTTGATTGACTTAATCTAGTTAATCCGTAATCCAGTTGTCTTTGGCTTAATTGGCTTTTGTGGCTGTGGGGGTGGAGTTATCCTCCCAGTTGGTATAAAAGGTAGGGTTGTGTGAGTCTTGATATCTGAGATCTCCTGACACCAGCTCAAGTGAAGGAAGGTAGGTAGGAACTGGGTGCTTCAGCAAAGCTGATTGTTGATTGACTTAATCTAGTTAATCCATTAATCCAGTTGTCTTTGGCTTAAATGGCTTTTGTGGCTGTGGGGGTGGAGTTATCCTTTCAGCTGTTATAAAAGGTAGGGTTGTGTGAGTCTTGAGATCTGAGATCTCCTGAGACCAACTGAAGCAGAGGAAGATAGGTAGGAACTGAGTGCTTCAGCAAGGCTGATTGTTGATTGACTTAATCTAGTTAATCCATTAATCCAGTTGTCTTTGGTTTAATTGGCTTTTGTGGCTGTGGGGGTGGATTTGTCATCCCAGCTGGTATAAAAGCTAGGGTTGTGTGAGTCTTGAGATCTGAGATCTCCCGAGACCAGCTGAAGCACAGGGCATGGGCTAAAGAGCACCCACCCTCCCCAAAACCCCGCAAACTACGAAGGCATCTGAAGGAGGCAAGCAAAGCAAGCCTTTAACACAGTGAGGAGGAAATTTGGACTCACATTAGAATACAGGCAAGGAGAAGCACATATGCCAGGAACACAAAGAAGAGACAACAGGGGAAAGGGACAGAATAATCCCCACCAAGCTCTACCAGCCCAATGGAAGATTCCTACAGTGGGATCCCTCTGGGGATGGCCCAGGACACAGATATCAGAAACACAATTGGGAACATAAAGAACTACAAGATTATAAAGAGCAAATCAAAGAACTAAGAAAAGAGAATGAAGAACTCACGAAGGACCTAGAAAGAGAGAATGACAAACTCCAGGAGGAAGTAGAAACACTGAAAAGATCCCAAGCTGAAAAAGATAAGGAAATCAAACAGTGAAGCAAAGAGCTACAGGAAGAGATTGAGAAGCTCCAAAAAGAAGTAGAAATACTAAGGAAATCAGAAGAGGAAATGAAAAAGGAAATCAAACACTCATCCAATCAAGAGGAAAGTAATGGAAAAAGCCTCAGAAGCAGAAACGAGGAAGCAGAACAAAGAATATCAGACCTGGAAAATAACACAGAACAACTAAAAATCTCAACTAAAGATTATGAAAATATAAAAAAATACACAAAAGTGGAACAACCAGGAACTGTGGGACACTATGAAAAGATCAAACCTCCATATCATAGGAATAGAGGAAGGAGAAGAATCCCAAGAGAATGGTATTGATCAGATCTTCAACAGAATAATAGATGAAAACTTCAATAATAGATGAAAACTTCACCAAACTAAAAAAAGACAAACCAATACAAATACAAGAAGCACATAGAACTCCAAACAGACAAGATCAGAAAAGAAATTCTCCACGCCATATCATAGTTAAAATGCTAGACACCCAAAACAAAGACAAAATCCTTAAAGCCACAAGAGAAAAACAACAAGTACCTATAAGGGGAAAACTATCAGAATTACAACTGACTTCTCATTGCAAACTATGAAAGCAAGAAGTACCTGGAGAAAAGCATTCCTAGTGTTAAAGGACAATAGATGCCAACCCAGGTTTACCCAACAAAAATGTCTATTATAATTTAGGGAGAGAGAAAAAAAAACTTCCATGACATAAACAAGTTGAAAGAATACATGTCCGGAAAACCAAACCTTCAGAGAATACTTGAAGCAATTCAAAGGACAGTAGAAAGGAGCAATCATTCCCAGGCATCTAGAAAGAGAAATCAATAAAAGCATAATTGCAGAAGTAGAAACCTAAACCCAAACTGCAAATGGATAATAAGGCAAAAGGAAGCAACATAAACCTGTCACTCATAACCTAAATATTAATGGACTAAATTCCCCAGTCAAAAGACATACACTGGGAGATTGGATTAGGAAACAGAATCTATCGATACACTGTCTACAGGAAACACATCTTACTTTCAAGGACAGGCACCACCTTGAAGTGAAAGGATGGAAAAAATTATTCCAAGCAAATAGTACTAGAAAGAAAGCAGGTGTTGCTATTTTGATATCAGATATATGGGGACACAGAAGAAACCTCCAAAAATACAAAAAGATTGGAATAATTTCATGCAATCTATCAGACCACAGTGCAATAAAGCTCAACATCAACACCAGGATGTGCCCTACTGCCTACAAGAACTCATGGAGACTAAACAACACACTCTTAAATAATGAATGGGTCAAGGAAAAGATAAAGAAAGAAAAGTATTCCTGGAACTGAATGACAATGACAAAACAATACAACGAAACCTATGGGATACCTTAAAAGCATTCCTAAGAGGGAAATTTATAGCCCTGGGTGCCTACATTAGAAAAAGAGAAATAGCGCAAGTGAATGATCTAACACTACAGCTAAAAGCACTTGAGAGGCAACAACAGATGAACCCTAAACGCTACATACACGAAGAAATAACAAAAATCCGAGCAAAAATCAATGAAATAGAAAAAACGAAAACAATACAAAAAATCAATGAATCTAAAAGTTGGTTCTTCATCTGAAACTCCAATTCCAGGAGAACTCCAGTTCCAGGAGAATCAGACTCCATCTTCTGACCTCCGCGGCATTGCATGACAAGGGTGCACAAACCCATGCAGACAGTACATTCATACACATACAGAAATAAATAAAAATGAAAAAAAAAAGTTGGTTCTTTGAATAAATAAACAAGATAGACAGACCTCTAGCCCAGTTAACCAAAAGAAAGAAGGAACAAATCCAAATAGATACAATCCGTGATGAAAAGGGAAATATCACAACAGGCAAGGAAAAGATCCAGAAAATTGTACAGGAATACTTCAAAAAGCTATACTCCACCAAGTTTGAAAACCTAGAAAAAATGGATGAATATCTGAAATCCTGGTAATCACCAAAGCTCATCCAAGAAGAGATCCACAGCTTAAACAGACCCATAATACATGAACAAATTGAGGACGTACTAAGAAACCTCCCAACTAAAAAAAGCCCAGGTCCAGACATTTTCACAGCAGAATTCTATAAAGCATTTCAAAAAGACCTACAACCATTATTACTGAAATTGTTTAGAAGGATACAAACAGAGGGGATTCTCCCAAATTCCTTCTATGAAGCCAGCATCACTCTATTACCAAAACCAGGCAAAGATACAACCAAAAAGGAGAACTATAGACCCATCTCCCTAATGAACACAGATGCCAAAATTCTAAACAGGATACTGGCAAATCACATACAGACACACATCAAGAAGATGATCCATCATGACCAGGTTGGATTCATACCAGAGATGCAGGGATGGTTCAACATACAGAATTCAATAAACGTCATCAAACACATAAATGGAATGAAAGACAAAAACCACACCATCATTTCAATTGATGCTGAAAAAGCCTTTGACAAAATCCAGCATCGCTTCATGCTTAAAGTCCTAGAAGGAATTGGATTGGAAGGATCATTCCTCAATGTAATCAAAGCCATTTACAGGAAAATCACAGCCAATATCATCCTATATGGGGAAATGGCAGAAACATTCCCTTTAAAGGTAGGAACTCAGCAAGGCTGCCCCCTGTCACTACTCCTCTTAATTATAGTGCTTGAAACCCTCGCAAGGGTAATAAGGCAAGAAAAGGAAATTAAAGGAGTACTAATTTGAAAAGAGGAAGTCAAGGTATCACTATTTGCTGATGATATAATTGTTTACTTAAGGGTTGCTAAAATCTCCACCAGAAAACTCCTAGAAATTATTAACAGCTTCAGGAAAGTGGCAAGGTACAAAATTAACCTTAAAATATCAATGACCTTTCTTTACACCAAGAACAAGCAACTGGAGAAAGAATTCAGGGAGAACTTCCCACTCACAATAGCCTCAAAAACAATAAAATACCTAGGAATAAACCCACCCAAAGACACCAAAGATCTCTACAACAAAATTTTTAAACCTTTAAAGAAAGAAATTGAAGAAGACATCAGAAGATGGAAAAACCTCCCATGCTATTGGATTGGGACAATTAATATTGTAAAAATGTCCATTCTGCCCAATCTCTTGTATAGATTTAACATAATGCCAATCAAAATCCCCAAGAGTTTCTTCCCAGGCTTGGAAAAAAGGTCCTTAAATTCATTTGGAAAAATAAAAACATTGAATAGCCAAAACATCCCTGAGCAAAAAGAGCTACACAGGGGGGATATCTATACCAAACTTCAAACTATACTACAGGACTATAGTCATAAAAACAGCCTGGTACTGGCACATAAACAGACCTGTTGACCAATGTAACAAAACCAAAGATCGAAATCTGAGCACATACAATTTCAGCCATCTCATATTTGACAAGGGGGCCAAGAAGCCACAATGGAGAAAATACAGCATCTTCAGCAAGTGGTGTTGGCAAAACTGGATCACCACTTGTAGAAGAATGAAATTAAACCCCTGCCTATTGCCCTGTACAAAAGTTCACTCTAGATGGATCAAGGACCTCAACGTGAAACCCCAAAGTCTGAAGGCAATAGAAGAAAAAGTTGGCAGCAGACTACAAGACATAGGCATAGGAAAAGACTTCCTAAATCAGACAGCAGCTGCACAAGAAATAAGATCGACAATTGACAAATGGGATCTCATTAAACTCAAAATCTTCTGTATATCAAAAGAAACAATCTGGGGGCTGGAGAGATAGCCTAGCGGTTAAGAGTGCAGACCGCTCTTGCAAAGGAACCGGGTTCGATCCCCAGCACCCAGATGGTGGTTGAGAAATGTCTGTAACTCCAATTCCAGGAGAACTCCAGTTCTAGGGGGAATCCAACACCCTCTTCTGACCTCCGTGGCATTGCATGACACGGGTGCACAAACCTACATGCAGACAGTACATTCAAACACACAAAAAATAAATAAATAAAATTTAAAAAAATTAAAAAGAAGAAACAATCAAGGAAGTGAAGAAAAATCCCACAGAGTGGTAGGAAACCTTCGCATCAGAAACATCTGACAAAGCATTGATTTCCAGAATATATAAACTACTCAAAAAACAAAGAAGAAAGAAAACAAATGTCCCACTCAATAGATGGAACAAAGAGCTGAAGAGAGACTTCACAAGTGAGGAATTAGAGATGGCTGAGAAACACCTTAAGAAGTGTTCAACATCACTAATCATTAAGGAAATGCAAATCAAAACCACTTTAAGATATCATCTTACTCCAATAAGACTGGCTAGGATCAAGAAAACAAATGATACCAAGTGCTGGAGAGGTTGTGGGGAAAGGGGAACACTCATCCACTGCTGGTGGGAATGTTAAACTCGTGCAGCCACTAGGGAAAGCAGTTGGAGAACCTTGGATGATTGGAATGAACTTGCCACCCTGCCAGCCATACCCATCCTAGGCATGTACCCTCAAGACTCACCCCACAGCAAAGATAATGCACAGCCATGCTTATTTCAGCTTCTTCACAATAGCAAAGGAGCTGGAACCAACACAAATGCTCCTCACCTGATGAGTGAATAGAGAAAATGTGGTACATCTACACAATGGATCTATGTCCACAGTTAAGAAGATGACATCATGAGCTTTGCAGGAAAATGGCTGGAGTGTAGAGAACATCATGCTGAGTGAAGTAACACAGTCCCAGAAAAACAACGAATGGTATCCCTCATCTGTGAGATGCTAGTGCAATTACCTAGTGTAATATTTCTTGTTGCATGGCCCTTGGACCTTGTGTCCAAAACAGTTAGGAGTGATTGCATCTTGGACAACAGACAACAACAAAGAAAAGGCAAGAAGAACTGACTGAAACAGGCACTTCTGCTCAAAGCAGTCAATTTCCACATGGAGAATATTGAGAAAGACTGGAAAGAGATGAGAAGCATGTTTGTCAGAATGCATGAGCTCTGGTGTCGTGGGGGGATGGGCAGGACTCTGGTCTAGATTATATATATATATATGAATTTTTTAAAAAAAGCATTGGAAGGAGGCAAGCAAACACAAAAAAAGCCTTCAACATAGTGAAAAAGGCATTTGTGATTGTCATCGGAAACCGGCAAAAAAAAAAAAAAAAAAAAAAGAAAACCTATAGCCCAGGGCACGCAAAGGGATAACATGGGAAAGGTGCAGGATAATTCAGCACCAAGCTCTACCAACCCTTGGAAGTGACCCATGAAACAGATTTTAGAGGAATAATTGCAAACCTATGCAGAGAAATTAAAGAAAACAAAGAAGTCAAATAGCTAAAGAGACAGAATGAAAAACTCAAAAAGGACATAGAGGGATACAATGACAAATTTAGGAAAGAACTAAAGGAAGAGAAAGGCAAACTCCAGAAAGAACTAGAGGAAAAAAAATACAAAGTCTAAAAGGAACTAGAAACACTGAAAAATGAAGATAACCAGTGAAGTAAGGAGCACAAAGAAGAGATTGAGGAGCTCAAAAAGGAAATGGAAATACTAATGAAAACACAAGAAATGAAAAAGGAAATAGAACACTCATCCAATCAAGAAGAACAGAAAGGAAAAAGCCTCAGGAATAGAATGGAGGAAGCAGAACAAAGGATATCAGACCTGGAAGATAACACAGAGCAACTACAAAGCTCAAATAAAGATGATGAAGAATTTAAAAATATACAAAAGTGGAACAACCAGGAAATATGGAACACTATTAAAAGATCAAACCTCCGCATCATAGGAATAGAGGAAGGAGAAGAATCTCAACAGAATAGTATTGATCAGATCTTCAACAGAATAATAGATGAAAATTTCCCCAAACTAAAAATAGATGAGCCCATGCAAATACACGAAGCACACAGGATTCCAAACAGATAAGATCTAAAAAGAAACTCCCCATGCCATATCATAGTTAAAATGCTAGACGCCCAAATCAAAGATTAAATTCTGAAGGCTACAAAAGAAAAACAAGTCACATACAAAGGGAAATCCATCAGCATTACAATTGACTTCTTAGCACAAACCATGAAAGCAAGAAAAACACGGAGTAAAGCATTCCCAGTGTTAAAGGACTATGGATGCCAACCCAGAATACTTTACCCAGCAAAAATGTGGATTATAGTTGGAGAAAGAAAAATCTTCCAGGACATAAACAATATGATAGAATACATGTCCAGAAAACCAACTCTTCAGAAAATCTTGAAGCAATTCAAAGGGCAGAAGATAGGAGCAACTATCCCCAAAGACCTAGGAAAATAAACTAATAAAAATATAACTGTAGGAGTAGAATCAGAGACCAAAAGTCCAAATGGATAATAAGGTGAAAGGAAGCAACATCCATCTTGCACCAAACTTTATAAAGACAATTCTTCAGGACCTCAAGGCACAGATTAATCTCAGCACAATAATAGTAGTGGACTTCATTACCCCACTAAGTCCTTTAGACAGATCAACAGGACAAAGAATAAACAGAGAGACATCTAAACTGAATGATACAATACACCAAATGGACCTCATAGACATCTATCGAATATTTCACTCAAACTCCAGAGAATACGCTTTCTACTCAGCACCCCACGGAGCATTCTCCAAGATAGACCATATACTGGGACACAAGGAAAAACTCAACAAATACAAAAGGATTGAAATAATCTCATGCATTCTATCAGACCACAGTGCAGTAAAAATCAATATCAACACCAGGATAAGCCCTACAACCTACAAGAACACATGGAGACTAAACAACACGCTCCTGAATAACGAATGGGTCAAGGAAAAAATAAAGAAAGAAATAAAAACATTCCTGGAGCTGAATGACAATGATAATACAACACAACAAAACCTATGGCACACTTTTAAAGCAGTCTTAAGAGAGAAGTTTATAGCTCTAAATGCCTACATTAAAAAAAGAGAAGGAGCACAAATGAATGATCTAACACTGCAGCTAAGAATACTTGAGAGACAACAACAAATGAGCCCTAAAACACAGCAGACAAGAAGAAATAGCAAAAATCGAAACAGAGATCAATGAAATAGAAACAAAGAAAACCATACAAAAAAAAATCAATGAATCCAAAAGTTGTTTCTTTGAGAGTATAAACAAGATAGACAGACCTCTAGGCCAGTTAACCAGAAGAAGGAAGGAACAGCTCCAATTCAATAGAATCTGTGATGAAAGGGAAAGTGTCACAACAGACAATGAAAAATCCAGACAATCATACAGGAATACTTCAAAAACCTATCCTCCACAAAGATTGAAAACCTAGAAGAAATAGATGAATATCTGAAATCCTGGGAATCACCAAAGTTCAACCAAGAAGAGATTGACAGCTTATATAGACCAATAATATATGAAGAAATTGAAGATGTAATAAGAAGACTCCCAACCAAAAAATGCCCAGGCCCAGATGGTTTCACAGCAGAATTCTATAAAATATTTCAAAAAGACTTACAAACATTACCAGTCAAGCTATTTAGAAAGATACAAATGGAGGGAGTTCTCCCAGATTCCGTTTATGAAGCCAGCATCACGCTATTACAAAAACCAGGCAAAGATACAACCACAAAGGAGAACTATAGACCCATCTCCCTAATGAACACAGATGCCAAAATTCTAAATAAAATACTTGCAAAACGCATACAGACACACATCAAGAAGATCATTCACCATGACCAAGTTGGATTCATACCAGAGATGCAGGGATGGTTCAACATACAAAAATAAATAAATATCATCAAACATATAAATGGACTGAAAGACAAAACACACACAATCATCTCAGGTGATACTGAGAAAGCCTTTTAAAAAATTCAGCATTCCTTCATGTTTAAAGTCCTAGAGAGAATTGGATTGGAGGGATCATTCCTCAATGTAATCAAAGCCATATACAGGAAACCCCCAGCCAATATCATCCTAAATGGGGAAACGACAGAAGCATTCCATCTAAAGGTAGGAAATTGGCAAGGCAGTCCCCTGACAACACTCCTTTTCAATATAGTGCTTGAAACCCTTGCTAGGGTAATAAGGCAAGAAAAGGAAATTAAAGGACTTCTAATAGAAAAAGAGGAAGTCAAGCTATCCCTTTTTGATGATGACATGATCATTTATTTAAGGGATCCTAAGAACTCCACCAGAAAATTCATAGAAACGATAAAGAGTAAAGTGGCAGGATACAAAATAAATCTAGAAAAATCAGTAGCCTTTCTTTATACCAACAACAAGCAATTGAAGAAGGAATACAAGGAGAACTTCGTGCTCCCCATAGCCTGAAAAACAATAAAATACCTACGAACAAACCTAACCAATGACACCAAGGATATCTACAACAAAAATTTTAAACCCCTGAAGAAGGAAATTGAGGAAGAAATCAGAAGATGGACAAACCTCCCATGCTCATGGATTGGGAAAATAAATATGGAAAATAAATATGGGAAAATAAATATTGGGAAAATAAAAATGTCCATTCTTCCCAAACTCTTGTACAGATTTAATGCATTCACAATCAAAATCCCCAAGAGTTTCTTCACAGGCTTGGAAAAAAAATCCTTAATTTCATTTGGAAAAACAAAAGACCCCGAATAGCCAAAGCAATACTGATTGAAAAGAGCAATACAGAGGGATCTCTAGACCAGACTTCAAACTATACTACAGGGCTATAGTCATGAAAACAGCTTGGTACTGGCACAAAAACAGTCCAGTAGACCAATGGAACAAAACTGAAGATCCAAACCTGAGCACATACAATTTCAGCCATCTCATATTTGACAAGGGGGCCAAGAAGACACAATGGAAGAAAGACAGCATCTTCAGTAAGTGGTGTTGGCAAAACTGGATCACCACTTGTAGAAGAATGAAATTAAACCCCTACCTCTCACCCTGTTCAAAAGTCAATTACAGATGGATCAAAGACCTCAAGATGAAACCCAAAACTCTGGAGGCAACAGAAGAAAAACTTGGCAGCAGACTACAGGACATAGGCATAGGAAAAGACTTCCTAAATCAGACAGCAGCTGCACAAGAAATAAGATCGACAATTGACAAATGGTATCTCATTAAACTCAAAAGCTTCTGTACATCAAAAGAAACAATAAAGGAAGTGCAGAGAAAACCCACAGATTGGAAGGAAACCTTCACTGCAGATACATCTGACAAGGCATTAATTTCCAGAGTATACAAGCTACTCAAAAAACAAAGAAGAAAGAAAACAAATAAATCACTCAAAAGATGGAACAAAGAACTAAATAAAGACTTCACAGAAAAAAAAAGACTTCAAAGAGGAGGAATTAGAGAGGGCTAAGAAACATCTTAAAAACTGTTCAATGTCAATAATTAGGGAAATGCAAATTAAGACCACGCTAAAATATCATCTCACTCTGATAAGACTGACCAGGATCAAGAAAACAAATGATATCAAGTGCTGGAGAGGTTGTGGGGAAAGGGGAACACTCATCCATTGCTGGGGAGAATGTAAACTTGTACAGCCACTATGGAAAGCAGTGTGGAGAACCCTTGGAATACCCAAAATGAGCTTGCCATTTGATCCAGTCATACCACTCCTGGGTATATACCCACGAGACAAATCTTACTGCAGAAATGCATGCACAGCTATGTTTATTGGAGCTCTGTTCACAACAGCAAAAAGCTGGAACCAATCCAAATGTCACTCAACTGACAAGTGGATAGAGAAAAATGTGGTACATGTACATAATGGATTTCTATGCAGCAGTATAGAAAGACAATATCATGAACTTTTCAGGTAAATGGATGGAGCTAGAAGATATTATGTTAAGTGAAGTAACACAGTCCCAGAAAAACAAATGACGAATGGTATCCCTCGTCTGTGGATGCTAGCGTCAATAACCCAGTTGAAAATATTTCTTTTCTAGAGGGATGCATATTGAAAGAATAACAATAGAAACACAGCATCAGAAAACTGACTGAAATTGAGATTTGGGAGGGGTGGGTGGTTTGGGAGAGGTACATGTGTCTATATTCGATTAATGTATGTTTAATTGACATGAGTTCAACAAGTATACAATTTTGTCGAAACTCTATGTACAAATTACATGGTATTTTAGGACTTAGTAAAAGTAAAAATGTCTATGTTAAACAACATTGGTTTAAAGGTTTTGATAAAAACAGTGATACATCTGAGTCATTTGGAAATATAAATTGTTGTTCATATTTGTTTTACTTAAAATCTGTATAAGAATAACTTTGGGATTAACATATACAAATGTTCTCTATAATCTTTGTGTTATACAGTATCATATTGTAACATTCTCTTTTACCTGTAAGATAATTTAACTTAAGGAATTAAGTTTGCTTCCCAAATTAACAATGTACAGTCACCAAAACAGCTTTGATAAATTTAATTAAATATACACCTTTATTCCTGCCTATAGGTATGTGTACTACAACTGCCTTTTTGAGACTCATGGGTCAAAAAATAAAAACCTAGAATAAAAAAAGGGGTATACAGTTATATATTAATCTTTTTGGCCAAAATTTTTTTTTCAATTTTATCTTAAAACTAATTATGGGGAAAAGATTTGTATGTTCCCACCAGTCAAAATGTCACCAACTTAACGGCTGAGGAAGAAAAGATGCAGCCTTGCATTGTGTAGGTTGTACCAAGAAATACGAGCAGAGAAGTTGGCCCACCTAAGCATTAAAAGGAGGAAAAACATCAGACTGCTACAGGCATTAAACTTCTCTGTGGATCCTATTTGTAACAAATGTTTATTAAGAGTCCGAATAAACCTTACCTTCTAGGTGCTGCAAAGCTTTTAATATGAGAGAGTTTACCTCCTTTTCATAGAACAAAGAAAAATATGATGGTAATAAACTCAATATCTAAATGTAAATTAAAGCTCACTGTCTCAGAGTTTATCTCTTATAAAACTGGTAAAAGCTGCTTTCTTTAATTGACTAATAAACATAAGAACTGTGCAAAGGATTATTCTCTATTCAGAACCAAATATAATACTAGAGTCTTTAAGCTGTGCATTTAAGCAAAATATATTATTACAGCAGAGCTCTGATATCAGCAATGGATTACTCTGCCAAGGAGATGTTGGCCAGGGGATCCAAGCCCCCCAAAAGGGAAAGGCTTCTTGCCTGTAAACTGGGATACTTGCAAGAAGAGAGGCGGTAAGGCCCTGCTGTCAAATACCTGAGGTAAGCATTGTAAAGATGTATTGAGACCACATTTGCAACTGTACAGTTGGTCTCTGGTATACCAGAGAGTGCTACCAAAGGCCACTAAACCAATAAAGCAAATATTGGTCTCCTTGTGTCAAGAAAGACTCCTCTGTCAACATCAGCTATACCTCACCTGCCTGGAAATACTGTGCAGCAGTGGCAGCCATATGTCTGTATATTCCAAATTTAATTGGATATTAGCTCTCTCCTTGGAGGAATAACTCATGGATGATGCCACAAACTTACATCCTCTAGTGCTTAGGAGATTTTATAAGCAACAGTAAGACCTTGTCATCTTTTACAGAAAAAACGTAATTCGTGGATTATCATATCATCCAAACATCTGTGTCTCTACCAAAGTAACCTACCATAATAATTAGTATTGTTTAAATATCTATATATCTAATTGTCTGTGCTTCATTAGTAGGATTGAAAAGTTATTCCTGAACAAACTGTCAGCCCATGAAAAGAAACAGCCAGAACTGGTCAGATTCCAAACGATATCTCCAGAGAAAACAGACTGTTTGCTTCTCATCCACCTGTGCCCCTTTTCTTAGCCTAGGGAACAATCTGCAGAAGAGAGGGCATGGTAGAATGGGAGGGCTGTGATTGGGGTGAATGGTGAAACTACAGCAATATAGACTGGAAGCTTATTTGATCAAGTTGATTGCACATACAAGCCCCTCCAGCTGGATGGTGGGAGCCTTGCTCTGTGTGGGTTTCAGCACAACTGCTTGCAAATTGGTTTTACATGCAGGATGCTTGTACTCAAAACTTATTACTTGGGGCTGGGGGGATAGCGCAGCCATTAAAGGCTGAGGATAAGAATCACACGCAAAAAAAAAGATGAAGTTCAAAATTTATTGCTTATTGTTAAAAAAAGAAATAAATGAAAACTAATGTTAAAAAACAGACTGAGAGAAAGATGCATGAACTAGGTTGGGGTGATTTGTCTGTATGTGCTTTTTAAGTATTTGGTTGAGAATTTTTGCATTCATGTTCATTAAAGTAACAGTTCTATAGTTTTCTTTTTTGGTTGTGTCTTTGCCTGGTTTTAGTACTAGAGTGATGCTGGATTCATAGAAGGAATTTGGGAGTGTTCCCTCTGTTTCTTTCCTTTTGAATAATTTGAGTAATAGTGGTTGCATGTCTTATTTAAATTTCTTATAGAATTCTGCCATAAATGCATATGGGCCTGTGCTTTATTTTGTTGGGAGGTTTCATATTACTCTTTCAGTTTCCTCATATATTACTCGTCTGTTTAAGTTGTTGAACTTGGTTTATCTTTGGTGATTTCCATGATTTCAAATATTTATCCTTTTCTCTACATTTTTCAAATTTAATAGAGAATAGGTTTTTAAAAATTATTCTTCTAGGGCTGGAGAGGTAACCTCGCGGTTAAGAGCACCAACTGCTCTTGCAGAGGACCTGGGTTCAATCCCCAGCACCCACATGGCAGCTGATAAATGTCTGTAACTCCAATTCCAGGAGAACTCCAGTTCCAGGGGAATCCAACACACTCTTCTTACCTCCGCGGCATTGCACGACACGCTGCACAAACCTACATGCAGACAGTACATTCATACACATAAAAATAAATAAATAAAATTTAAAAAAATATTTTAAAAAAGTATTCTCCTATAATTGCCTATATCTTTCCATTATCTGTTGTGATGTTCCTTTTTTATCCCTAATTTTGTTGATCTGAGGTTGCTCTTTCTTTCTTTTGCTTAAGTGGGCTATGTTGCTTATTCTTTCAAAGAACCAGTTCATGGATTCAATAATTTTTGTCTATTTCTATTTTTTTTTCTATTTCAGTGATCTCTGCTCTGATTTCTGTTATTTCTTCCAGTTTGATTTGTGATTCATTTGTTGTTGTGTTGAAGGTGTTTTCAGGTGATCTAGTTTGTCTTCTATTGTTGTAACAAAACACTCTGACTGACACCAACTTGGGGAGGAAAGGGTTTATTCAGCTTACATCCTCTGGGTCACAGTTCATCACTTAGGGAGCCCAAGGCAGGAACTCAGGGCAGGAACCTGGAAGCAGGAGCTGAAGTACAGGCCATGGAAGAATGCTGTTCACTGGCTTGCTCCCTTGGCCCATGCCCAGCCTGCTTTCTTATACTGTACACAACAATCTGCCCAGGGCGGCACCACCCATACTGGGAGGCCAGATTGCCCAACAATCAAGACAATACTCCACAGATGTGTCCACAGGCCAGTCCAATGGAGACAATTCCCCAATAGAGGCTCCCTCAGCCCAGGCGTGTCAAGTTGACACTAAAGCTATCCAGGACATCAGGTGAAATGTTAGGTCAGTTATTTTACTCTTTCTATTTTTCTTGTTGTTGTTGTTTGTAGGCAATTAGGGCTACAAATGTTCCTCTTGTGATAGCTTTTATAGTGTCCCATAGATTTTCTTGTGTTGTATTATTCTTTTTGTTTAATTCCAAGAATAAATTTCTTTCTTTCTTTATTTCTCCATTGACCCATTGTTATTTAGGAAAGTGTTGTTTAGTCTCCATAAGTTCTTGACGAAAGTAGGGCTTCTTCTGGTGTTGATATTAAGCTTTATTGCACTGTAGTCTGATAGAATGCATGGGTTTATTTCAAGTTTTTGTACTTGTTTGGATTTGTGCTGTGTCCCAGTATGTGGCCAATTTTGGAGAACATCTTGTGGGGTGCTGAATAGAAAGTATATTCTTTGGTGTTTTGGTGGACTACTTGGTAGATGTCTGTTAGGTCAATTTGATGTATTGTGTTGTTCAGTTCAGATGTATTTCTGTTTATTTTTTGTCTAATTGACCTGTCAAATGGACACAGTGGGGTATTGACATCCCCTACTATTAGTCTATTGGGATTAATCTGTGACTTAAATTCCTGTAGTATTGTGTGTATGAATTCTGATGCATCAGTATTTGGTACATAACTATTCAGACTGTGAAGTCTTCATGGTTAATTGTTACTTTGATAAGAATGTGGTGACCTTCTTCATCTCTTTTGCTTAGTTTTTTATTTGAAGTCTATTTTGTCTGTTATTAGTATGGCAACTACTGCTTCCTTCTTAATACCATTTGCCTGGAATATTTTTTTCCTATCTGCTCACCTTAAGAAGGTTACTGTCCTTAAGGTGAGATGGGTTTCTCGTAGACAAGAAAAAGATGCATTAAATTTCTTAATCCATTCTCCTAATCTGTGTCTCTTGACTGGGGGTTCAGACCATTAAAAATTCAAGATATTATTGAGAGATGTGTATTGCTTCCCATCAACTTAGTTTCTGTTTAAGTTTTTGGTCTAGGTTTTTATTTCCAGAGTTATATCTTCATTAATTTCTCTTGCCACTTTAGAATAGTTGTTCTTCTCTTCTGCACTTTGCATTGCTTCAAGTAATTTCTGAACTGTTGGTTTTCTGGGCATGTATTATTTCATCTTATGTATGTCATGAAATTTTTTTTCTTTCTCCTTCAACTATTGTATTAGTCAATTTTCTGTTGCTGTGATAAAACACCATGACCAAGGAACTTATAAAAGGAAGAGTTTATTTGAGCTTAAGATTGACAGTTCCAGGGAATTAGAGTCCATTGTGGTGGGAGGCATGGTGGCTGGAGATTGGAGCAGCAAACAGAGGATCACATCTCGCAAAGAGCACAGGAAGCAGAAAGAGAGCAACTGTAGACCATGAGACTTGTTAAACTCACTAAACCTGCCCTCAGTAAAGTACTTCCTCTAGCATGGCCACACCTTCTAAGACCTCCAAAAACAGTGCCACCAACTGGAGACAAATGTCTGAATACTTACGGCCTATGGGAGACACTCATTCAAACCACCACAACTATAATACACATTTTTCCAGGGAGGGTGGTAAGTATCCTGGGTTAGCATCTATAGTCAGAACTGGGAATACTTAGTTTCAAGCTCTTCTGGATTTCATCATTTGCATTGAAAAGTTAGCTGTAATTCTGATGGGCTTTTCTTTATAGGTGACTTATTCTTTTTCTCTTGTAGTGTTCAGTATTCTTTGTTTTGGACACCTAGTGTTTTTACTATGTTATGGTGGGGGAATTTCTTTTCTGGTCATTTCTATTTGGTGTTGTATGTCCTTCTTGTATTTGTATGTATGTGTATGACTTTTTCAACCTCGGATTTTTTCTTCTATAGTTCTGTTGAAGATTTGGTCAATACCATTATCTTTGGCTTCTTCAACTTCCTCTACCCCTATGATGTGTAGGTTTGATGTAATCATGGTGTCCCACATTTCCTGAATATTCCATTCCTGTGTTGTTGTTTTTTCATAATCTGCTTGAGTTTTCCATTACTTCCTTGGTATCTTTCAGTGTTGTTATTCTATTTTCTATTTCTTTCATTCTGTTTCTGAGGCTTTCTCCTGTCCTTTCCTGTTTCTGGATGAATATTTGTTTTCCTTTTTCATTTCAGCTTGAATTTTCTTCAGTATTTCCTTCTCGTTCTGAAGTTTATCATTTTTTGTAGTTTATCTCTATCTCCTTTTAGTTCTTTGATTCATTTGTTTGTGTGTTCTTAAATTCATTTAATTCTTTAAATTCCTTGAAAACTTTGAGTATGTTTTTGATAATTCTTTTAAGGACTGTATCCTGGGTTACTTATTGGGATTCCTCATTGTATGGGTCTCCTACCAAATTAGAAGTATTTAGCACATACTTATTATTTGCCTTTTTCCATGTTATTTTTTTTTTCATTGTGATTTTGGCATGTGGATTTCTTTTTTGGTTTCTATTCTGTTTCAAATCACAAGTCTTTCTTAGTAGAGTTGACGAGTGACTTTGGTTATTTTCTTCTTTCATTATCTTCTTAATAGTTGTGAAAGGATGGATGGTCTAGACTTCAGGTTTTCACTTTTGGTTTTATACTAGAAGGACCAGCTACTTCTCAGCTCTCTATTCTGGAGCACTTCCAGAGGCCCAGGACAGATACAAGTCAGGTAGGCTTGAACCTTGTACCCCATTAGGTGAGCTTACTGATTTCCCTGGGCTGCCAGCAAGTTTCTGGATCTGGTTCCAGAGCCAGGGAACCTTAGTCTGGGGGTGGGGATTAGGCTTGAGGGGGGTAATAATCTAAAATACTAATCTATTACTTAGGGAACAGCTATTCCCTAAGCTGTTCCCTAAGTAATGGATTAATATTTTAGATTATTGCCAGAGCTGAGCCTTAGTGGCTTCTGGGCTTCTTTCTTACCTGGTGAGTGTTGAGATGTGTATATGGTTGTCTGACCTCAAAGTGGGTGGGTGGGACTCTCTCTCACCTGTCAGGAGCCAGAGGTGGAGCCTCTGGGAGCTGAGCTTAAGCTGAACCATAGCCTGAATTCTGGTCCAGTTGCAAGCCTCTACCTGAGTTGAGGCTGCCTTGTTCTTGCTGCTGGGACCTAGGACCAGGCAGCCGAAGCATATGTGCAGTGGTGTGTACCAGGCTTTTGTGAGGCAGGTGGAGGATCATGAAGTGTGCTGAGCCAAAACTATATCTCCCAGGACCCCTGAGTCCAGGATTGGTACCCAAGAGCTGGACAATGGAAGCTATGACTTTAGATCCTGGTGGGCTGGAACTAGTGTGACTGCTGCTCCTCCACTTGTGCGTGTGTGTTGGGGGTGGGGTGGTCAGGGCCAGTGGTAACTGGCTGCTGTCTGGGGATCTGCCTACAACTCCCCTGAGTGGACTGGCTGGTCCCACGTGCCAGGTGGCTGGCAGGGGTGCAGCTTGCTGCTCCTCACCATGTGCAAACCAGCCTGGGTGCCAGGCCTCTGTGTGTGAGAATTGGCCAGGGTGCGTTAACCAGGTGCTAGGTGATTAGCTCAATTAATTTTATAGTTTTCAAACATCTTTGTCCTATTGCAGTTGGGATTGTAGTCAAGAAACATTTGGGTTGATTTAATGATAAATGGGAATATTTTCTTGTGGTCAGATTTTAATAATAGGACTCTTCAGTATACAACATGGAGTGACTTCTCTTACTTTTGTCTAAGTATCTGCCTACAGTTCTTTTGCCAAGACTTCATTAGTGTCAAATTTTTCATTAGTGTCAAATTTTTTAACTCAGAATTTTGTGGCAAGATAGGGATGTCAGTGAGAAACAATGGTCACCAAATCCTTCTTGTAAGAATCATCCAGAAGCCAAGTTTCATGGAGACACACTCCAATGCTCTAGTTCTCAATTAGACTACAGAACTAGTATTCACATTCTCTGTTTATTAGTCTCAAATGATTTTTGGAGAATTTTATACATGACACTGGTACATTTCCATGCTCCCTGTCTTAACTCTTGCATGCTGCTATACTCTCATTTTCCTGATTTTTATTCAATTTATTATTGTTAAATATACATATTTTAATTTATAAATGCACACTTTATTTGTACATATTGGTCATGTTCATGTGTAAATGAGATTAGGACTTTCTAAATTGGCATGAAATAAACCATTAAGGAGCTCATCCATGGAGAAAGCTGATGCTGCTCTGTCAGAGTCTGCTGATTGTCTATTTTTCTTTATCTAAAAGTGGAACCCCATGAAAAGTACACATGTAACATATATGTATGTGACCGTGTATTGCTGAAGTCTACAAAAATGAAAATTCCAGTGTTATAAAAAGGAAATATCCTTTCAAGTGGCTGGTCAGGGTTATTCAATAGACTTCCAAAATAAGAAGGCCAGAGGAAGGTTTCCTATTTGCTAATGTAAAAGCATACTAGAATTCTTATTATTTCTTTAACCCAGCTCATACCAATTAATACATTTTTTAAATTTCCTAAGAAGCAAAATAAATCTTTGCAGATTAGTCACTTTTGTATTCTTTTGAACTTCATACAGAAAAATAATAATAATGATTTCTAATTGGATTTTAGCTATTTTATTTTATTTTATTAGCTGTTTTAAACACACTATACCAAACCCATCACACAAGTTGTAAGGATTAGAAATGACTTCTTTTTTTTTTTTTTTTTTTTTTTGCTTTTTGAGGCAGGTTTTCCCTGTAGCCCCAGCTGTCCTGGAACTCACTCTGTAGACCAGACTGGCCTTGAACTCATGAAGATCCTCCTGCCTCTGCCCCCCAAGTGCTAGAATTAAATGCGTGCTCCACCACGTCTGGCCGGAAATGGCTTCTTATAATCCATAGTTTTCTTTACTGAAAGATAATCCTACTATATATGCATGGCAATATAGTTCTGCATACTTGGTTATGCTCCCACAAAGGGACTTCCAAATTTTCTGGAATTTAATTTTTTTTTCTGGTGTTTTTGAGACAGGGTCTCCTTATAGCCCCACCTCTCCTGGAACTCACTCTATAGACCAGGCTGGCCTTGAACTCACAAAGACCCACCTGCCTCTGCCTCCTAAGTGCTAGGATTAAAGGCGTGCACCACCAAGCAAGGCTTGCAATTTACTTCTTTTTTGTTTTTCCTTTTTTTTTTTCTTTTTATTGATGCTTTGTGTATTTCATACATCATTTCCAATTCAGATTCAGGCATATAGCCTTCCTTCCCCCCACCCCACCCTACCCCATCCAGATCTGCATTCTGCAGTAACTTTTTTCTGCATCTTCTGTTTATTTATTTTTGTTTTGTTTTGTTTTCATTATTTTTTTAGCAATAAGTGATAATTTGTGAGTACAAACATCCTCAGTAAAGCCAATTTGGAGCAGTTGTGCCCAAACCCACACAGCCATGGGTCCCACCATCCAGCAGGGGGGGCTTGTATGTTCAATCAAGTTGATCAAATGAGTGTCCAGTCTATTTGTTTAGTTCACCATTCACCACAATCGCAGCCCTTACATTCTACCATGACGCTCTTCAGCATTGTTTCCCTAGGCTAGAAAAGGGCACAGGTGGATGAGAAAACAAAACAGTCTACTTTCTCTGGAGCTGTTGTCTTGGTCTCTAGTCAATTCTGGCGTTTTCTTTTATGGGCTGCCAGCTTGTCCGGCATAACCTTCAATCCACTAATGAAGCACATGCAATTAAGATATATAGGTATTTAAGCAGTAAAATATACGGCCTTTCGATCCTATCTAATGAAGCATGCGCACGCAAGTAGATATATAGGTATTTAAACATCACTAATTGTTATGGTAGGTTACTTAGGTATAGACCAGATGTTTGATGGTATGTTAATCCATGAAATTACATTTTCCTTCTTCTGTTAAGTATGACAGGGTCTCGTTGGTTTAAACATTCCTAACCATTACGGATGCAAGCTTGTGGCATCAGCCATGGTTTGTTCTCCAAGGAGAGAGCTGATAGCCAATTAAATTTGGGATATAACAGACATAGGGCTGCCATTGCTGCCACAGTATTTCCAGGGAGATGAGGTGTAGCTGGTGCTGACGGAGGAGTATTGCTTGACTCAAGGAGACTTATATTTGCTTTATGGGTTTAGTGGCCTTGGATAACACTCTCTGGCATTCCAGAGACTATCTGTATGCTTGCAAGTGCGTCTCTTACATCTTTCCCATGTTTATATCAGGTCTTCAACAGCAGGGCCTTATCGCCTCTCTTCTTGCAGATATCCCAGTCGGAGGCAAGGAGCTTTACTTTTTGTGGGGCTTGGATCCCCTGCCAACATCTCCTTGGTAGAATAATCCATTGTCATATCAGAGCTCCTGTATTAATATATTTGCTTAAGTGCATAGCTTAAGGAGACTTAGCATTCATTTGGTTCTGAATAGAGAATAATCCTTTTCACAGTTTTCTTTGTCCTAGTCAATTAAAGAAGGCAGTTTTACGATTTAACAAGAGAATCCTCTATAACACTGGTCCAATCTACAGCTATNTCCTCCTCCTCCTCCTCCTCCTCCTCCTCCTCCTCCTCCTCCTCCTTCCTCTTCTTTGAAAACAAAAATATTATAAGAGGATATTACTGAATTTACTCCTTTTTCCAGAACCAATGATAATTATGTGTTTAGAGATGGGGTTTTATCTCTTTTAATATAACCATACCTTTACTTTGATCTGCTTACTTGGTTTTATATTCGTTTGTTTTTTACTTTGAGTATTGCTTGCAGCACTAAAGTTTAAGGTGTTTGAAAAATACTGAAATGTATGTGTTCAAGGTCTTTTGAGTCATAAATCTATATAAATTTCAGGACCTTCAGAATTTGAAGCTGCTCATCAATATTTTGAAAATTGGTTAGCCAGCAATATAAAACTCCTCTTATAGAGAATAAAATAATATTTTCTCAAAAGTTACACTCCTTTCAGTCTTGGGAACATATGGACTCAATCACTTTTATTTTGTTTACTTCTGTATTCAAACAGCCACAGAGTCTTAACCAAATTTATTATCCTTGAATCTATGTATGCATTAAATTCTTATTCAATATGAACGTGTCTCTTTTTCAGTTATAAGTCTCTCAAAAAAAATGAACATGCACATATAAGTTGTTTCTTTTTCATTGACCATTTGTACAACTCATACAATGGTTCCCAGTCAAACCCAATCTCCTCCATGCCCTAACCCCCATCAGAACTCATCCATTACAATATCTAAACTAAGTCTTATCCAGTCAAGCTCCCAAATCCAGATATCCTTCTGTGCAAGGAGGTCTGCTGGAGTCTAGCCAGTATATTTAGGAATACTAGGTAAGATATATTCTTCCTCACCCAATGGTACTCTCTCTTATAGTTTTCAGTCTAGCATCAGACCCCCACCCATTTCTTTGCTCCACTTTGAGACCTGGTCTCTATTAGCATGGGTACCATATCTGATGCCTACATTGCCACAGATGAACATGTGAAAATTTAGAGTCCAGTGTAAGACACTGCTTTTGAATATGTACCATCCCTGACTCTCACAATTTTCTGCCCCTGAGCCATAGGTAAATGAATTTTAATATAAGGGTCTTATCCCGGCATACACACTGTTGAGGCTCCCATTATTTGGAGGTTGACCAGGTGTGACATTCTGTTTGCATCACACTGTATTATTTACTGAAACATTACTGGTGAGAATAGAGGAGTAATTTGATTATCTCCTGCCCCTCATTCTGTGTGTAGGGATTCAGTTGTAAATACATTTCATAGGAATGGGGATTTTTCAAATTTGTATGTTCTATGCCTGACCAGTTCTCAGATTCTGTAATGGCCTCAATATTTTCCATAGAGTAGCTTTCTTAATGAGTGGCATAAAATAAGCTTTTCTGTAAATAAAAATTTCCAGAGTTAGTGTATGGTAAGAAATTTCATTGTCTTGAAATATGACCCTGATAGGTTTTTCTCTAGGCTCTATGTCCTCTTCAGCCCTGTGCATTTGACTGAGATTATAGTGATTTTATGGATCCAATGACACTGAGATTGTCCCAAGTCAAATTAGATAGCTGTTCACCATCCCCCAGAACACAGTGTCTCTACTGTAACAATAGAGGTAGTTTACTGGGCAGCACATTATGGTTGTTAAGGTTTTTCTCTGTGTTGTACCATTGTTTGATTTTCTCTTATAGCAATGTTCACATTATTTAGCATTATTAGCTCTTAATTTCATATAGAAAAGGTGCAGGTCACTTCTTGTACTATTAATGTAAGTCCTATCCCTAAAGCATGTTCTGTTTTGAACAGTAGATTCTCATTTTCTATTTCTGGTAGATAATAAAGAGCTTAGCAGTTAGCCTCCTTTTTTTGAGTTTCATTTGGATCGCTTTCGCCAACCACTCAAAAGGAGGTGTACTCTGTCAGGCACTGTGTTCTCTGCCACAGAGCCACCAGGTTGCAAACTCACTCACTAGCATTCAGAAAATGAATGTGAAATTCTCATGTGGTCTCAGGGGCATCCCATTACACTCTGGGTTTCCTAGCCTCTCAAATTCCAATCACTTCTCTTTGTTCTTCTCTCACCATGCCCCTCCTCCTTCCCCAGCCACAGCACCCCTATTAGGCCCTCTCCCATACCTGATTCATCTCCCATAATAACCCGTGTTTATTTTATTTATTTTTAATTTTTTTAATTTTATTTATTTTGTATGTGTATGAATGTACTGTCTGCATGTAGGTTTGTGCACCCGTGTCATGCAATGCCGCGGAGGTCAGAAGAGGGTCTCGTATTTCCCTGGAACTTGAGTTCTCCTGGAATTGGAGTTACAGACAGTTCTCCACCACCATGTGGGTGCTGGGGAACAAAACCAGGTTCTCCCTTAGGCTCATATACATATAATGTCTCAAACATTTATTATTGATTTGTTTTTGTTTTATGTGTATGAGTATATTGCCTACATGTGTGTAAGTGCACCTACGTTGTCCAATGTTCCTGTAATTAGAAGAAGGTTTCTTTCTGGAACTTGCCTTATGGATGGTAGTTAGCTACCATGTGGGTGCTGAGAATATATCCCAGGTCTTCTGCAAGAGTAGCTGGTGCATTCAAGTGCTGTGCCATCTTTCCACCCCCTAATAACTCAAACTTTAATATTTGAAAAATATATTGTTTTCTAAAATGTCTTTTAAGTTGTGGTTGACACAAAAGGGAATTTGCCCACTTTCTTGCAATAAACAAGGATAAAAATTCCCAAAGTATGTGTACCATTTTCATGAACACTGTATTTTCTTGTTGTTTATAAAAGTGTCAACTTGTATTAGTATAAAAAGCTTAGTTTTAGCATATTTTTTGTGATATCATTTAACTTTGTAAAAAAAAATACATTTACTTAGTTTTACTTTTTAAAAACATTTTTGTTGAAGTTATACACATTTCATACATCGTTTGTCAGTCCAATTTATACATCTCACCTTTGATGCTCCCCACCCCACCTGAGTTCATTCACCCTGAAATTCCTGTCCTATATCCTTTTCTGATTCTTTTCAAAGTTTTTCAAAGCAGAGGATGATTGTCCTTGGGTGAACATTACACTTTCAGTTGGTGTGGTGCCGGGGGGGGGGGGGGGGGGGGGGGGGGGGGGGCGTGGGGGCGGGGCGGGGGGCGGGGGGGGCGCGCGGGGTTCGGGCTGAAGCTGACTGTTATAAGGTGTGTGTGGGCGGGGGGGGGGGGGATGGAGGGGCCGGTTCTGTAGATTGCATGTATAGTATAGGAAGTAGTTTATATGAGGAATAAAATATGTATTTATAGAGACGTGTATGATATAAATAAAGACAAGTTATATAGTATAAATAAATTAGGAGTTATAAAGTCATCTATATATATATATATATTATATATAATATATATAAAAACTTGATATATATAATAATATAAAAACCTTTAATATATATTTTTATATAATATAATATATATAATAAAGTACATATATAGAATATAAAAACCTTTATATATATATATAATATATATATAGATTATATAATATATAAGATTATATAATATATATATAATATATATATAAACTGGTCATTTCCATATCATATTCAGGATTTCACATTTTTCCTTTTAAAATTTATATTACTCTAAATTATGCTTACATATCCTCCACCCAAATACAAAAAATTCCTAAGTCTGAAAAATAATTGTGGGTTAGTCTAGAGCCCCTGTTAAGGTAGTTACATTATAAGAGCACAGTTTGCTTCAAGGAAATATATAACATTGGGGAAAAAATTATTGCTCAGTTTTTGCCTTACAACTAGTGGTTGGGGTAAGCAATCCAGAATGAGGTTATACCATGCATTTTTTTTTCCTGAGACTGTGTTACTTCCTTTAGCATCTTTTGGTTCCTCCATAAAAAAAAAAGACCTGCAATTTCATGATGGCTTCTTTCTTTACTGCTGCATAGACTCATTTGTGGTAGATATAAACCAACATGTGTTCTATTGACCCCTTGGCGAGGACATTTGGGTCCATCTCCTCCCAGGGTGAAGAGAGCGGCAAGGAACATGACTATGCATGTATCTCTGCAGTGGGGTAAGTCTTGGGGCACATGCCTAGGAGTTTTATGGCTGGGTCAGGTGATAAGCTCATTTTGAGTCTTTTCAGTATTCTCCAAACTGCTTTCCATAGTAGTTGTAGGAGTTTACATTCTCAGTGGATGAGTGTTCCCCTTTCCCTACCACTCTACCACCTCTCCAGCATTCGGTATCATTTGTTTCCTTGATCCTAGCCAGTTTTATCAGAGTGTGATAATATCTGAAATTTGTTTTGTATAATTTAACAATTCTTTTTTTTTTTTTTTTTTTTTTTTTTTTTTTTTTTTTTTTTTTTTTTTTTTTTTTTCTTATTTTTGAGACAGGGGCACCCTTTAGTCCCAGCTGGCCTGGAGCTTGCTTTGTAGACCAGGCTGGCCTTGAACTCGGAAATCCACCTGCCTCTGCCTCCTGAGTGCTGAAATTAAAGGTGTGTGCCACCATGCCTGGCACTTTTACATTTCTAATTGTGGCACAAGTAGTTGTATTATTCTTTTTTTCTCTTCACTCTAAGGAGTACATGTAAGAAAAAGTCTTTGGGAAAAATCAGCTTGTTTAGGCTCATAGATTAATAAACTGTATTCTGAAATGTAACAGCTAATAGAAGGTTGGGTTGCTTGCAGTGGTATCAGTATTAGACATAGGCTTTGTTGGTAAAACATATTAGGAAGGAATAGTACTGTAAAAATGTTTTTCATATATTATATAAATGAATTTTCCTTTAAAGACTAATTACACAATTATAATAAATAAAAGCACAAAATTCTGTATTGCTTTAAAGGCATTTTATTTTCGTCTATTTCACTGATTTTTTTGCAAATCTCATACAAAGATTTTTATTATATTTAGGAATTCCCCTCCACCTTTTATTATATTTAGATTCTCCCTTCCACCCCACCCCTGTATATTTAGATTCCTCCACCCCTCCCATTGGCAAACCACGCCCATACCCACCACACTAGATTCCTGCATCATCATTAATATATAATAGATATAATAATGAATATTAGAATATTTATATATAATAAATATAAATAAATAAATAAATAATATATTATAGATCTAAGACAATATAAGTATATATATATAGTTATATAGAGAGATATATATATATATTATATACATATATAAAATATATATATTAAGGCTTACAGAACAGTGTTTTTGTCCTTAAATATCTCTCAGTGTGAGTCTGTCCACAAAAGAGGAGAATGGTTAAGAGGAAAAATAACAATTTAGGGCACAAAGGCAGGAACACTATGAATGGACTGAGAACCTAAAAGTTGAACTTGACAATTGGCTTTTTCTAAGCCTGTAGGTCAGCATCCTACTTCAGTCTAAACAGCATCTGTGTATGGTGTGTTAGCCAGTGCAAAACCAAAGCTATTACTTTTTTAAGACTAGAAGACATAAAACAGAACTATGTTACAGAAATAGCTCTACAAATCATTGAAGGAAGACAATTATTTGGTTCACTTATTGAGACATCTGGATAAAAACTTGGGAAATGGCTAGGAGTGTAGGCCCCAGGTACAACATTTGCCTAGATTAAGTGAAGTCCTGTGTCAAATCTTTAGCACCATAAAACATCAACTCAGCAAACATGGGAAATAAACTTGGGTCCCTACTTCATTCAAATAAAAATTCATATAATCTATTTTTATTTTAGTCGCTTCTTTTTTTTTTTTTTTTTTTTTTTTTTTGAGCCAAGGTCAAACTACATTGTCACTGGTCACAAACTCATGGTGTTTTCCATGTGTTGATCTTACAGATGTGGGCCTCTACACTCAGCTTCAAATTTGATTTTGGAAGATTATTTTAGATGTTAAAATTTAAATATAGTGAATCAATTGAAGTTACAGTGAAATACAGGCTATGCTTTTTTTTAATTTTTTAAATTTTATTTATTTTTGTATGTGTATAAATGTACTGTCTGCATGTAGGCTATGCTTTTAAAGGGGAAAAAATACTGGGGAAGAAGGAACACATCAGGAAGCTGACAGGAACCTTCAAGTTCTGCTCTAAGGACTCACCACAGAGATAAGCCCTTCCAAAATAACAACACCAACTGAAGACCAGTGATAAATCATTTGGTCCACTATTTTTTTTTAATTCAAACACTAAAAATGGGTAATAAGTGAGCTCCCATCTTTAATAGGCCTGCGCACTTTACACTAGATCCTTGAAAACTATTATTATGTTCAGCTAAACCATCCCTGTTTTTTTCTAGCAGCTACTAATATCCACTATTTCTCTCTACTGACTATTTTATTTAAACATTTATTATACTTTGCTTGCTTAGTTCAGATGCCTTCGTTGTTTTCTCCTTCTTTATGAAGTTTTGACTTGTCTAGGTTTCAGGCTTTCAATTTTGGTTATTTATTGGGAGTCTAATTCACTCTTCCCTTTCTGTTTTGAAGATTCTCCAAAAACCCAGTAGGTAGCAACCCAATTGGTACCCTGCTGAGTGCTGTGCTCACTTCCTGCCAGCCAGTTCCTCTACATAGTTTACAGGGCTTGGCCACTATTGTGGTCCTATTGACTTGGGCACTCCTGCCTCAATTCCAGCTGCTGGGGGGGGGGAGTATTCTGCTCTTCAAGTGGTCCAGTAAAATCCACAGATCTAAGCTTGAATCATTGGAGCCCCACAGTGACAACAGGCAGGCCCATCTTTTATACTGGCTAGCAGGGCACCTCCGCCCCCACAGCCACACAAGACAATGATTCAAGTCTCCAACAATCTACCTCGCTGAAGTGCCCGGCCCCTACCTGGGCTTCAGGTGGTCCGACTGAAGGGACAGCAAGAGGCCATTGGAACTTTCCACTTTGTGAAATAACTATAGCAACCCCTCCCTAGGTTAGCAAATAAGTTAGCAAATAGCAACCCCTCCCTAGGTTAGCAAATAACAGAAAACCACAATCAGTTGTAATTCCAGGAAGAACCACCCTGAGGGCCCTGGCCCCAAGCCATCTGCAGACCCAAGCATGATGAGTATCCCCGCCTATCATGCAGGAAACCAGGGTTCGATTCCTGCCCTGCTCTAAGTGTATAAAAACTGTATGCAGAGATTTCTCGGAGTTCACCTCTCCCCATTGTACAGGTGAACCATGGCGCACTGGAGGAATAAACCAATTGCTTTTGCATAGAGTGTCTTGTCTCTGCATCTCTCACTCGGGGGTCTCTCTAGAATAAGGCTCGATTTGGGTGTTACATCTGGTCCATTGGCCAGGAAATTGAGACCCCCCATGGGGATGCCTAGGCAGACTTCTGAGGAATAAGATTGGGCCCTAACAGGTACCACGGTTGTGTCTGTCCTGTCTGGCGTTTGTTTCTTCTTTTTTTTTTTTTTTTCTGAACTATCTCAGGGGCTTTTTTTTTCAAATAAATTTATTTTTATTTTTTTAACAAATCTAGACCCGTGTTCCTGCCCATTCCCCCACCCTGCCAGAGCCCATGCATTCTGCCAAACATGCTTTTCATCTCTTTCTCAGTCTTTCTCAGTATTCTCCATGAGGAAGTTGACTGTTTTGAGCAGAAGTTCACTGTTTCAGTTCTTTGATGCAGTCCTTTCTGTTGTTGTTGGTGTTGTTTTTGTTTCCAATATGCATTACACCCAACTGCTTTGGACAAAAGCTCAGGGTTCTGACGTTCAGTTTGCTCACAAGCGATCTAGGAGGTTTTGCTTCCAACTGTGAGGAATCTGGATGACGCTCCAGTTCTGGGCAGGAGGGTGGAGACGACTCTCCTGTGGTCTGGGCTTCAGTCAGGACTTTCTCAGCCATGCCGCCTGGGGACAAAGTCCGTGAGGGATGGGTCAGTGCCTGGTACCAGAGTGAATAGGACCCTACCTAGTGAATCTTTGTCTTGTATCTTCTGTTCGTGGCAGGGATGGTTGACATCTGTTTTAATTGTTTGTGTTAGTTTCTGTGGACTTGGACTGACGATCTTTTGGGGCATGGGGCAGAAAGCCTCTACCCCCCTTATTTGTTAATCCACCATTTGAAAGATGTAAGGGATATTGCATGGGGGGAAGGTTTGGAAATTCGAAAAGGCAGATTCTGTTCCTTCCGCTCCCTTGACTGGCCCACTTATGGAGTGGGCTGGCCTGCCGAAGAGACTTTCCATCTGCCCACTATACTGGCCCTCAAGTAAAGATTTTTGCTCCAGGGAGGGAAGGACACCCTGACCAAGTCCCATACTTTGTCAGCTGGCAGAACCTGGTCGAAAATCCCCGTAATTGGCTCAAGCCTTTCCTCTTTCCACCCCTCCCTACACAGGTAGGTGCTGGCCATCATAGCCGCTATTGATGGTGAAGACAAAGAAAAACCCCCTGTCCTTCCTGATCCTCAAACTGATTTCCTCCTCCTAGATCCACCACCCCCTTACCTGCCTGTCTTATGGCCCTCAGCACCAATACTGCCTGCGGAGGCTGCCCCCGCACCATCTGGCTTCTATCCACCCCTGCCTGTTTCTCCTGGCCCTGCAGGTGCTGCAGCTACTCCCGGCCTGGCTGACTCTCATCCCAAGCCCCCTACCAGGCGATCTGGGGCTGGCTATGGGAACTCACAGTCGTCGGGCCACTTCCCCTGATTCTACCATCATGCTCCCTTTAAGACCTCTGGGGCCCCCAGGCAGAAGATGGGTCCCAGTTCATGCAATATTGGCCCTTTTCCTCCTCGGATTTGTACAACTGGAAGGCACAACACCCTCCCCTTTCCGATAACCCAAAGGGCCTCACTAACCTCCTAGAATCTATCCTTTTTACCCACCGGTCTACCTGAGATGATTGTCGGCAGCTCCTCCAGTTCCTCTTTACCACAGAGGAGAGGGAGCACATTCTCCTGGAAGCCCGGAAAAACGTGCTGGGAGACAGCGGAACCCCTTCCCAGAACTCGGCAGACGTAGATGACGACGGGTTCCCACTTAGATCTCAGGAGCACAAGGCCACCAATACCATGGCCTTTATAGATAAGGCTAGTACTGATATTAAGAGGAAGTTACAGAGAATGGAGGGACTGCAGGATAAGACCCTCCGAGAACTAGTGCAGGGAAGGTGTACCATAACAGGGAAACTGAGGAAGAAAAAGAGGATCATAGAAAGAAGGAGGAGGAGGAAAAAGAGCTGAAAAATGAGAGACATCAGAACCAAAACTTGCAGATCTTAGCCACTGTGGTTCGAGAAAGTAAAGGTGGTGTATGGGCACCGCCCAGACAGAAAAGAGGGGAACTTCTAGAAAAAGACCAGTGTGCTTATTGTAAGGAGAAAGGGCATTGGGTCCAGGACTGCCCACACCAGAAAAGGGGGGCTGGCGGTAGAGATTGAAAGGGGCTGTTTGCACACCCGAAAGTACTGGCCCTGAATGAAGACAGTGACTGGGGGGGGGGGGTTAGGTTCAGAACCCCTCCCCGAACACAGGGGGGTTGAAAGTGGAGGGGAAACCCACTCAATTTCTGGCAGACATGGGGGCCCAACATTCAGTCCTCTGGAAGCCTGGGGGTAGCTGGGAAAGAAGACATGGGTCTAGGGTGCCACCTGAATCAAACAGAATTCATGGACTACCTGAAGAACTGTAGATTTAGGAACGGCTGGGTATCCCACTCTTTCTTGGTCATTCCTGAGTGCCCTTACCCGTTGCTGGGAAGGGACCTACTGACTAAGATGAGGGCTCAGATCCACTTTTACTGGAGGGAACCCCAGCTTAGAGGACAAGAAGGGGAACCGCTAACTGGAAGATGAGTACAAACTATTTGGAAAAGAGATCAAAGACCTGCTGAAGGCATCAAATGGTGGCTTGAGACCTTTCCCTAAGCATGGGCAGAAACGGCAGGGCTAGGGAGGGCCAGGAACCAACCACCCGTTTATCTTGAGCTAAAACCACAGGCCACCCCAGTGGCAGTATGCCAATACCTGATGCCTCGAGAGGCCCAGTTAGGGATCCAACTCCATATAAATAGATTCTTACAGCTGGGGGTCCTCTGGAGGTGCCAGTCTGCCTGGAATAACCCCCTTCTGCCAGTAAGGAAGCTGGGCACCCAGGACTATCGCCTGGTACAAGACCTCTGGGAGGTCAACTGGAGGGTAACTGATCTGCACCCGACTGTGTCCAACCCATACAACCTGGTTCACAGTGCTGGATCTCAAGGATGCGTTCTTCTGCCTCCTGTTGGCCCTGAAGAGCCAGGAATACTTTGCTTTTGAATGGAATGACTCTGACTCCAGGCTGATGAGCTAGCTGACATGGAAGCCTGAAAGGAAGCCATGTCCAAAAAATTAGATCCAGTGGAAGCTGGGTGACCTGCTTGCCTCCATATCATCGAGGCAGTAGCCATCCTGGTTAAGGACACCACCAATAAGTTAACCATGGGCCAGGACTTGGCTTTCACTGTGCCCCATGCTATGGACAGCATTATTAGACAGCCTCCAGATTGGTGTCTGACCAATGCCAGAATGACTCATTATCAGAATCTGTTACTAAACTCAGATAGGATCACCTTTACCCCACCAGCCGGCCTCAACCTGGCCTCCCTGCTCCCAGACCCCGACCTGGATCCACCCGATCATGAGTACCAGCAAGTCTTTGTTGAGATACAGGGATGGAGGAAAATCTTAAAGGACCACCCCCTGCCGGAAGCTGAGGTCACTTGGTAAATGGACAGGAGCAGTTACCTCGAGAGAAACCAATGCCAGGCTGGAGCTGCAGTAGTTGATGGACACAACACCATAGGTGTGGCCACCCTACCCCCAGGGACATCTGCCCAGAAATCTGAACTGATCGCCTTTACTCAAGCCTTAACATTGGGAAAAGAGAAGAAGGTCAACATATGTATGGACAGCAGGTACGCCTTTGCCACTGCACACATACACAGTGCCATTTACCAACAGCACAGCCTCCTGACCTTAGAGGGGAAGGAAATTAAAAACAAATTGGAAATTTTAGCCCTCCTCAAGGCTCTACATCTGCCAAAGAAGGTCAGTATCATTCATTGCCCTGGGTATCAAAAAGGAAGGGATTCTATTTCAATGGGAAATAGTATGGGTGAGCAGGTCGCATGCCAGGTGGCCCCACAAGAGGTGACTCATATGCTGATAGAGGTGGAGCAAGATCCAGGACAGACTTTGGACTGGACTAAGGGTTGGCCTTACCTAATATATATGGCCGAGGAAGAGGCCCAGATTACTGGGTACTCCACTAACTACTACCTGAAAGAGGAGGAAAGATGGTGCACCCTGAAAGGAGAAACTATCCTCCCCAGGCACCAGGTGGAGGACTTGATCAAGCAGATGCACCAGTGGACCCATCTAGGTAGTAGAAAGTTAATAAAAGCAGTGAAAGGATCTCAGATGTTTGTTATGGACTTGAGAAACATAGCTGATGATATAGTGGAACAGTGCTAGGTTTGTCAACAAGTCAATGCCTGCAAGACTAAACAAGAAAAGGGAAAAAGATTAAGGGGAAATAGACCAGGAGTTTTCTGGGAGGTCAACTACACTGAAGTTAAGCCAGGTAAATATGGGTATAAGTATTTACTAGTCTTCATATACACTTTCTCTGGGTGGGTCGAGGCTTTCCCTATGAAGCAGGAAACTGCAGTGATAATGGTCAAGAAGATACTGGAAGAGATCCCCCCAAGATTTGGAGTACCCAAGGTAATAGGGTCTGATAATGGCCTGGCGTTCATTTCCCAGGTAAACCAGGGACTAGCCAATATTCTGGGGACAGATTGGAAACTCCATTGTGCATACCATCCCCATAGCTCAGGACAGGTAGAGAGAATGAATAGTACCCTAAAAGAGATCTTAACTAAACTGACCTTAGATACAGGTGCAGACTGGGTGGTTGGTGCTCCTTCTGCTGGCCCTCTTTAGGGCTAGGAAAACCCCTACAAGCTCGGGCTTACTCCCCATGAAATCCCCTATGGGTACCCTGCCCCCTTGGTTTCCTCTGGACAAGATTTTGAGATCACCCAAACTCATGATAGAGATGTGATTGCCCAATTGGTGGCATTACAGGCAGTTCAGAGAGACATCTGGTCCAAGTTATCTGCTCTCTATGCCCCAGGGACTCTGGAGACATCCCACCGGTTCCAGTTTGGGGACGAGGTGTATTTGCGGAGGCATTGGGCAGACTCGCTAGAGCCCAGGTGGAAAGGACCGTACATCATGCTCCTGACACTCCCACTGTCATCAAAGTTGAGGGGATTGCGGTTTGGATCCATGTCTCCCACGTAAAACCTGTGGCATCACCAGCAGGACTCCCCACTGGGAAGTCCAAAGACCAACATCCCCTTGAATCTCAGACACCATGAGTGTGGGTTGGCTGATGGTGACTCTGGCTGTGCTGAGCCAATGAATGATCCTGGGAACCTCTTCTAGCACCTCTGCTCATGAACCCTTCCAAATAAACTGGATTCTGACTGATGGAGAGACTGGTAATACTCTTAGGACCACCCAACAGGTGGCCCCCACTTGACACCTGGTGGCCTGACATATATTTCTGATTCGGTGACATAAATCCTGATTATAAATCCACCAGTCCTGCTAGAGCTCATAGTTATGAGTTATGGACACCAGAAAGGAAACCAGTGTGGGGGAATACTGTATTCATACTATAAAAAATGGGATTGTCTGACCTCTAGGGACGGGGATTGGAGGTGGAAGGTAACTAATCCTGATCTGGTGACATTTGCTTTTGTCAACTCGGGAAACCCATATGCAGTGCTTCCCCTGTACGCTGGCAAGCCCTGTAGTAAGGACCGACTGGACTTTGTCCGGGTCAGGTTTACTGAGCAGGGAAAAAAGATTGGTTATGCTGAATGGCAAAAAGGAAAGGCATGGGGCCCGGTGTTTTACAAATATGGAGGCCACTCTGACTCCATTATAACCCTAAGACAACTGGTGTAGTTGCCTAATACTACATCTCAGGCAATGGGCCCAAACGAATATTAAAGCCCGCTTCTCCAAGGGAAAAAATAAATCACCCCTCCAGGACAACCCTTCCACCTAATAGTAGTGGTTCCACTGGGGCTAGCATTGGTGTCAGTCCCACCGTCAGGCTGGTGACATCGCCAACCCCGCCGAAAGACGTTAGTGATAAGGAGCCACTTTGGAAGCTGGTGATGGCTGCCTATTCGGTCCTTAATCTTACTAATCCCAATGTCACTGATTCATGCTAGCTGTGCTATGATGTTAAACCCCCTTTTCACGAAGGGATCAGGGCAAATGGTACTTTCCAGGTGTCTGATAACAAAAATCCTTCACAATGTAAATGGGGGGACAGTGTAACAGGCCTAACTTAACAACCGGTAAAGGGGCAGGAAGCTTGTGTGGGTAAATCCCCAAGTGGACAACACAAGGATTTGTGTCATAGCTCAAATACCTCCACCTGGGACCCCAACAAGTGGTTGATACCTAACGAAGGGGAATGGTGGATTTGTTCATGGACAGGACTCACTCCCTTCTTGTCCACTAGTGTTTTTAACAGCTCAGCTGAATTTTGTGTTTTGATCTCTGTTGTGCCTTGGATCTTCTACCATTTTGAGGAAGACATGTACAGTCATTGGTCCCGGGGGTTGCGAACAAGAGAGAAGAGGGAGGCTGTTACTGCTCTCACTATAGCTACTCTGTTTGGCTTGGGGTCGGCTGGAGCAGGGACAGGAATAGCATCTCTAGTTATCCAGCACTCGGGCATGGGGTTCTTGAGAGCTGGCATAGATGAAGATCTTGAAAGTATAGAAACCTCTATCAGTTTTCTGGAAAAATCCCTTACCTACCTCTCCAAAGTCGTTCTGCAAAACCGGAGGGGTTTGGATTTCCTCTTCCTCTAGCAGGGAGGAGTCTGTGTGGCATTAGGGGAAGAATGTTGTTTCTATGCTGACCACACGGGGGTCATCAAGGACTCCATTGTCAAAGTTAAGGCGGGCCTAGCCAAACATAAGCGAGAAAGAGAAGCCAACCAAGGATGGTTTGAATCTTGGTTCTCTAAGTCCCCCTGGCTCACCACCCTAGTCTCCACTCTGTTGGGGCCATTACTCATGGTCCAGATTTGGACCTAAGGCAAAAACACTCTGGACCATCAACATGGTCCAGATTTTGCACCTAAGGCAAAAACACTCCCCCTTAAGGGCTGATGATCTACTGCTCATTGGAGCAGTTACTAGAAAAAGGGGGAAATGAAAGGACAGAAAGAGGCCAGTGGAATTTTCCGCTTTGTGGAATAGCAACCCCTCCCTAGGTTAGCAAATAGGTTAGCAAATAGCAACCCCTTTCTAGGTTAACAAATAAAAGAAAACCACAGCCAGTTGTAATTCCAGGAAGAACCACCCTGAGGGCCCTGGCCCCAAGCTATCTGCAGACCCAAGCATGCTGAGTGTCCCCACCTGTCACGCAGGAGACCTGAGTTCGATTCCTGCCCTGCTCTAAGTGTATAAAAAACTATATGCAGAGATTCCTCCCTACTGTACAGGCAAACCCTGGCGCACTGGAGGAATAAACCTCTTTCTTTTGCATGGAAAGTCTTGTCTCTGCATTTCTCACTCAGGGGGAATCTCTCAAGGTTAAGGCTCAATTCGGGTCTTACAGGACAAAAATCCCCCAGTCTAAGCTCTGAGCTCTCGAGTCCTTACATTTATTATATTTTATATGCATTATGTGTGCATGATGTGAGCATTTTGTTTATTTACATGTCCATGTGTGTGCCAGTGTGCTTCTACACATTTGCAAACCTGTGTGGAGGTCAGAGGTTGAATTCAAGTGATTTTCTTGGTTGCACTTCACTTCATATATTGAAGCACAGCCTCTCCCTAACTCTGTAGCAAACCAAGTTTTAAATTATAACTAGTCATAACCATCTTTGTACAAGGATACACTCTGTCTCCCTACATGAGGTTATTGGTTAACAGCTATGCCTACCCAGCTGGGTATTCCAACTCTGGTTCTCATGGTTATGGACCTAATGCTTTAACCACTAAAGCATCTACCCTACCCTGCCATGAATTGATCTATTTTATTGACCTCATATAAACAAAATCATGTTGAGTTTGTCCATCTGAAATAGGCTTTTTATTTAGAAGAATGTTAGCAATCCTTCCAGCACTGAAATGCTTTTTATGCTCAGGATTGCTCAGATTCTACAGAGTATTTTGTGGTTTCATATGAATACTAGAATTTTTTTTTCTATTTATGTGAACAATTTCTTGTGGACTTTAGTTAGGTTTGTATCAAATCTTTAGACTAATTTTGGTAGGATGGCCATTTTCACAGTATTAATGCTACCAATCCATCATTACAGGATATTTATCCATCTGCTAGTTTCTTCTTCAAACTCTTCTAAGATTTAAAGTTTTATTATAGAGATATTTAGTATTTTCAGTTATGCTTATTCCTTGCTTTTTATTTTTATTTTTGTTTTTTCAGAATGGGGCCATTGAGAATGGGAATCATTCTGTATTCTCTTTCATCAATTCCTTATTTTTGGCATATAAAGACAAATAATGCATTTTTATAAACTGATTCTATACCTTTTTGACTGAAAGTGTTGATCATTTCTAGATTTTTTTCTGCCAGAATTTTATGGGATAATTTACATAAAATATTATATCATCATTAATAAAGATAATTTGTACTCAACTTTCCCATTAGTATAACTTTAATTATATTTCTCTTGTCTTTCTGTCTGGAAAAGGTTTTTTTGTAAAACAAAAAGCAGTGGAAATAATGAACACCTTGTCTACTTCATAATTTAAATGGGTATAATTCAATTTTTATACATAGAATGATATTTGCTGTGTTTCTTTTGGTATGCAGATTTAATTTGTTAAGGTTATAACTCTACATTCCAATTCTCCCTAATATTTTTATCATGAAGGCATGTTACTCTTAGTGAAAGTCTTCTTTTGCTTCATTTGAGAAGGTCATGTGATATTTATTTAAGTTTTTTTTTTTTTTGCATGGTTTATTACATTTAATTACCTGCATATATTGTGTGATCCTTGTGTTTCTGGAATAAAATGAACTTGACCATGCTGGATGACCTTTTTTATAAGTGTCTTATGCAATTTTCAAGCACTTCATTGAGTTTTTTGTACCCTATTTTTTTTTAATTTTTTTTAATTTTATTTTTATTTATGTGTATGAATGTACTGTCTGCATGTAGGTTTGTGCACCCGTGTCGTGCAATGCCGCGGAGGTCAGAAAAGGGTGTCGGATTCCCCTGGAACTGGAGTTCTCCTGGAGTTGGAGTTACAGACGGTTTTCAGCCGCCATGTGGGTGCTGGGGATCGAACCCGGGTCCTCTACAAGAGCAGTCCAGTCGGCGCTCTTAACCACTAGGCTATCTCTCCAGCTCTGTACCCTATTTTTTATTAAGGATATGAGCCTATAGCTGTCTTTTTTGTTCTTTTCTCCCCTGGTCTTGTATTAGAGTTCTCACTGTTTCTATCCTTTTTGAATAATTTAAGCAGAGTGACTGTGAATCTTCTTGAAGATCTGGTGAAATTCTGCTGAGTCCATGTGTATCTGGGCTTTTTTCTGTCTATAGAGTTTGCTTCACTCTATCACTCTCCTTATTTCTGATTGTTCTTTTGAAGATGTTGATCTCCTATTGATTTAACTTTAGTGAGTCCATGGAATTTAGAAATTCATTTTTTTTTCTGTTACACTCTCCAATAGAGTATACATGTTATATATGAGTGTATGTGTAAAACCTTTGGCCGTATAGTAAAAACAAACTAAAAATATTGCCAATCAAGAGAACCTCCCTTCCAGTTTTTGGTCAGGTTAGTCCAGGAGACTTGAATGTAACAGGCTAGTGCTACAGCACTTGATTGCTTCCCAGAATTTGAATGTAAATTCCTATTGCTGAAGAACAATACATTTTGACAAAGGACTTGAAACAATGAAGCTGGAATGGATCTGGAAGCCTCCTCCATGAAGACCAGGTCTCATTGTTCAAGAAGTACTGTGAAAATTCCTAAGGAATACAACAAATCAATGCTACAACCCAACTGTAAACATAAACACCACAGCAATGATGGCAACAGGAAGCTATAACAATTGGTGCAGTAGAAGCACTATTTTCTTGAAGCAATCAACAGCTATCCTAATTGGATTAAAGCCCACTCAATGAGAAGGAACTAATATGTGGCTCTGTAATCATAGCCAAATACATGTGTCTGGAGGAGCCATAGATCCTAGAGAAACCTATCTATGCCACATCTCTACACAAATGTAATTTCTTACTCTATGCTAAATATGTATCCATATATTTACAGACAAAAACCTCTCATCAATCATTAAAAAACTTATTACAAAAGACATTAAGACTAATAGATTTCTACAACCAGCCAAATGAAGAGTCTAAGCATCTGTGAGCTGCCCAGCCTTAAGCAACACAGATGTATTGCAACCTTTATAACTAAGACTCCAGGGCCAGAGAAACAGAGGGCATATAGAATATTAATTTTTCTCTGAACTGTCTGCAGTGAAGATTCTTCATGGAACAGATGATGATTAACCCAGAAATCCCCAATTGGCCAAAGAGCATAGAATAGGAGAGTTTAGAGTGCTGTTTACTATATAGAATAGGTATATGAAATATCTGCTAACCAAGGCTCAGGGACCATATAGAAGAGGAGATAGAAAGTGTGTAAGAGCCAATGATGATGGATAGTCACAAGGAAAACAAGTTATCAGGAACCTGGGAGCTTGCTCATTTGAAGAAAAAGCAATGGTGATCCAACACACACACACACACACACACACACACACACACACACACACACACACACACAATCCTCATGCAAATTAAACCAGACAAAAACCCAGCTAAAACTGAGATAATTAGTATGAATTGCCAATCTTGATGAATAACTAGGCTACTGATCATAGGTAGGTGAAGGAAAGTTGATACTCTTTAAGGGAGGGAAAATATTTCTGTTGAACAGGATCCAGTGAGTGAAGTCACACTGAAGGACATATGGATACAAAATCTTGACTCAATAGGCCTTAGCATTTATGGTACAATGCATTAAATGTGGTGGAGAATGGTACAAATGGTGTAGACAATAGATTAAATATTATTATGATGCAGAAAGTATGCAAAATTCCATTTAAAATAGAAAAAAAAATACAATTTTGCTACATAATATTATTTTAAGTTTCGAAATCTCACTCCATCACTGTTAAGTTACTTCAGTTTTGAGTCAAATAATAACAGATCTGGAATTACACCATCCTAAATTTAGCACAAGGTAATATTAAAATAAAGCCAAAGAAGGCCTTCCCTTTGAAGCTTCACTTTTTTTTTATCATTATCGTCAATAATTATTCACTCACAGTGAAAGTGTACTTTAGGCATGTCTAAATATTGGCCCCATATGCACCACTGAGATCATTTATATAATCAGTAAAGCTTATTTCTCCCTGCTCTCTATTAGTGCCCACCAGATAATATTTTTAAAAGCAGTTAAGAAAAGAGCATTTATTAATTCAGTGATCACTTGAAATCAGAGTTTCAAAATATCCACAATATATTAGATTATTTTTATACATTGGGGGTTTTGTTGTTGTTGTTTTGTTGTTGTTGTTGTTTTGTTTGGTGATACAGGGAGACCCTGTCTCAAAAGACAAAAAAAAAAGAGAAAATGAGCATGCTCCTTTCCTTTTCTTCTGATATTAGTAACTGTTACTGATTGGATAGATGTTGGTATAAAATTTGTTGTTGTTGTTATTATTATTATTATTATTATTATTATTATTGTTTGACACAGGGTTTCACTGTAGCCACAGCTGCCTAGAACTCACTATGCAGAAGAGGCTGGCTGGGATTTCACAGAGATCCACCTGCCTTTGCTTTCTGAGTGCTTTGATTAAATGTTTGTCCCACTGTACCTGGCTTTGTTGCTGTTATTTTTCATTTGTTGTATTCTTTGTTTCCCAAGGTGGTGTTGCAATTGTGATGATTAAGTATACTTCAAAAATATTTCATCATCCTATTTTTTTTCTTATTCTTCCACATCTTTAGAGCAGAATATGATTAGTAGAAAAGAGACAGGATATCTCTCAACTCTTCAGTCTCACTGTGCATAGCATAATTTCAACAGGTCAGATTTATCATATCGTGTGAAATAATTTATTTTATATGTAGAACTAAGGATTTCAGTTATAGATAGAAAGTGCTCAGGTTTTACATGTTTACATTTTCTTAAATTGAAATTGTTATATGATTGTACAAGTTCATAAAAGGTGACCAGAAATTGTGTTATTGACATATTCTGACTTAAAGAATCATCTATAAGCCCATGGGAATTTATGAAACGTAAATATCTAAAATATGCCATAATAATATATGCATTATTAATAGTAACTATTTAAGTTTAGTTCTACCTATAGAGCTTCAACTAAGAAAAGACAGAATCTTTGCAGCATTCCAATGAAATAAAAATAAACAAACAAAATAAAGGACCAGTATCTTGGATTCAATAGGGTACGAAACCTAGGTGTTTTGTTTCATTTTTTGTTTACCGCTTTACCACAGAGTAGTATTTTCTGTTTGGGAGTTGAGAATAGTTTTATCATTTTATTGCTCCTTTGATATGTACTGCCTCAATGCTGTGAATGTGAATTTGAAATTTAGCTCTTCCTGCATGTGAAAATATTTCAGTTTTAAGGTTTTATGTCTTCCTATTTGTCTCAAGAAATTTAGTTAAATCCATCACTGAGCTATGTGTGAATAATGATCACTTAACAGTTGGATTAGTGTAAAACCTATTGCCATAATTCCTAATGCTAAAATCACTAGTGAGAGCCAAAGTGTATTTTTTTATTTAAGAGAAATCTACACATATCTATAATTATATATATATATATATGGTATATATATGGTATGGTATATTTAAAATGGGAATTATAACTTTAAAGTCATAAAGTATTTAAGGATCTTGTGTGACATACAGATATATTCAATAAAGGAAACGAAGAAAAAATAATAAACTCAAATTTGATACCTAAAATACAGTAAACTTTTTGTTTCTTACTGATAAAGAAAATACTTTGTTTGCATTACCTTGTTGATTAGGGATGCAGAATATTTTCTAAAATGTATATTTGATAACTTTTTCAGATTTCATCTTACAACAGTTAGAATGACAATGATATAAAAATGATGACAATGGTGGTTAGAATGTGGAGAAAGAGTAGCATTTATTCACTGGTGTGGTGGTTTGAATGAGTGTCCCCCATAGGCTTTAAGTATTCAGATATTTTGTCTCCAGCTGGTGGCACTGTTCTTGGAGGTCTTAGAAGGTGTGGCCATGCTGGAGGAAGTACGTTATTGGGGGCAGGCTTATTGAGTTTAATAAGCTTTGCCGTCTCCAGTCGCACTCTCTCTCTGCTTCCTGTGCTCAATGCTAGATGTGACCCTCGGCTTTCTGCTCCAGCCCCGGCCACCATGTTTCCTTCCACAGTGGACTCTGATTCCCTGGAATCATCAATCATAAGCTCAACTAACTCTTCCTTTTATAAGTTCCCTTGCTCATGGTGGTTTTATCACAGCAACAGAAAAGTGACTAATACAACTAGTTATGGTAGTACAAACTGGAGCAGCATCTATAGAAAATAATGTGGAGGCGTCTCAAAAAGTGAGAAATAGAACACTCATATTTATCACCCATAACACTCTTGGACATATAATCAAATAACTTTATATCCTATTAAACAGATACATGCTTATCCAGGTTCATTGCTGCTCTATTCAAAATAGCCATGGAATAGGAAGAGGAAAAAATAAAAAAAAAAACTACCTCTACATTTACTGTTTTTCCAAGGATTTGGGTAATTTTTGGCTAAGTAATATGAGACTTCTCTAACTTTATGATATGGGGCGTTAATGACATAAACCTGTACTCAAATTAACCAATAAAAAGGAAGGAGAACTCAAATTAATAAAATAAGATGAAAGGGCAACACAACAATACATATCGAGAAATTTCAGAGAATAAGAAGAAAGTATTTTAAAACCTAGATTTTAAATACACGTGGATGAGGGATACCATTTGTTTTTTGTTTTTGTTTTTTTCTGGGACTGTGTTAATTCACTTAACATGATATTTTTAGTTCCATCCATTTACCTGCAAAGTTCATGATGCCATCTTTCTTTACTGCTGCATAGAACTACATTGTGAAGATGTACCACATTTTCTCTTTCCACTCCTCAGTTGAGGGGCAATTAGGTTGGTTCCAGCTCTTTGCTATTACAAAGAGAGCTGCAATAAACATTACTGTGCATATGTCTCTGCAGTAAGATGAATCTCGTGAGTATATACCCAGGAGTGGTATGACTGGGTCATGTGGCAAGCTCATTTTAAGTCTTCCAAGGGTTCTCCACACTGCTTTTCAAAGTGGTTGTATGAATTTACATTCCCACCAGCAGTGGATGAATGTTTCCCTTTCCCTACAACCTCTATAGCACTTGGTATCGTTTGTTTTCTTGATCCTAACCATATCATCCACAAAGAGGGACAGCTTGACCTTCTATTTTCCAAATAGTACTCCTTTAATTTCTTTTCCTTGCCTTATTGCCCTGGCAAGTGTTTTAAGCGATATATTGAAGAGGAGTGGTGACAGGGGGCAGCCTTGCCGAGTTCCTACTTTTAAGGGGAATGCTTCTGTCTTTTCTCTATTTAGGATGATGTTAGCTGTGGGTTTACTGTATATGGTTTTAATTACATTGAAGAATGATCCCACCAATCCAATTCCCTCTAAACTTAAAGCATGAAGGGATGCTGTATTTTGTCAAAGGATTTTTTCTGTGTCAATTGAGATGATCTTGTGGGTTTTTTTTTCTTTCAGTACATTTATGTGTTTTATGATATTTATTTATTTTTGTTTGTTGAACCATCCCTGCATCTCTGGTATGAATTCACTTGGTCATGATATGGGTTTACATACAGTTTCCAAGTAATTTGTTGAGAATTTTAGCACCTGTGTTCAATAATGAGATGGGTTTATTGTTCTCCTTTTTGGCTTTGCGTATCATTGCCTGGTTTGGGTATTGGAGTGATGCTGGCTTCATCGAAGGAATTTGGGAGATTTCCTTCTGCTTGTATCCTTCTGAACAATTTGTGTAATAATGAATGTAAGTCTTTTTGAAATGTTTTATAGAATTCTACCATGAAACCATCTGGGCGTGTACATTTTTAGTTCGGAAGTTTCTTATTACATTTTCAATTTCTTCATATATTATGGGTCTGTTTGAGCTGTCCATCTCTTCTAGGTTAAACGTTGCTGATTCTCAATATTTCAGATATTCATCCATTTCTCCTAGGTTTTCAAACTTAGTAGAGAATAGGTTTTTGAAGTATTCCCATATGATTTTATAGATCTTGTCATTGTCTGTTGTGATATTTCCCCTTTCAACACAAATTCTATTTATTTGGAATTGCTCTTTCTTTTCATTAACTGTAATAGAGGTCTATTTTGTTTGTTCTCTCAAAGAACCAACTTTTGGATTCATTGATTTTTTGTATTGTTTTCTTGGTTTCTATTTCATTGATTTCTGCTCTAATTTTTGTAATTTCTTCCTGATTTATTTGTTGTTAAGTGTTTTTAGCTGCTGTGTTATATCATTAACTTGTGCTCTTTCTGTTCTAATGTAGCCACCCAGAGCTGTAAACTTCCCTATCAGGACTGCTTTTAAAATAGCCCATAGGTTTTGTTGTGTTGTATTATCATTGTCATTCAGTTCTAGGAATGGGTTTATTTCTTTATTTCTTCCTTGACCCATTCATTATTCAGGAGTATGTTGTTTTGTTTCCATGTGTTCTTGTAGACAGTAAGGCTTATCCTGGTGTTGATATTGAGCTTTAATGCACTGTAGTCTGATAGAATGGATGAAATTATTTCAATCTTTTTGTATTTGTTGAGGTTTATTCTGTGTCCCAGTATGTGGTCGATTTTGGAGAATGTTCCTTGGGGTGCTGAGTAGAAAGTGTATTATCTGGGGCTAGAGAGATGGCCTAGTGGTTAAGAGTGTGGACTGCTCTTGCAGAGGACCCAGGTTTGATCCCCAGCACCCACATGGTGGCTGAGAACCTTCCATAACTCTAATTCCAGGAGAACTCCAGTTCCAGGGGAATCCGATGCCCTCTTCTGACCTCCGCAGCATTGCACGATGTGGGTGCACAAACCTACATGCAGACAGTGCATTCATACAAATAAATAAATAATTAATTAAAAAAAGAAAATAAAAAAGAGTTTATTTTCTGGTATTTGGGTGGAATATTTGGTAGATGTCTGTGAGGTCCATTTTGTGTATCAGTTCAGATGTCTCTCTGTTTATTCTTTGTCCAGTTGACTTGTCCAAAGGGCTCAATGGGGTATTGGCATCTCCTACTATCAGTGTGTTGGGGTTAATCTGTGCCTTGATGTCCTGGAGAATTGTCTTGATAAAGTTTGGTGCACCAGAGTTTGGTGCATATATATTCATGATTGTGATATCTTCATGGTCAATTGTTCCTTTGTTAAAGATGTAATGGACCTTTTTGTCTCTTCTGATTTATTTTAATTTGAAATCTATTTTGTTTGACATTAAAATAGCAACACCTGCTTTATTTTTCTTACCATTTGCTTGGAATATTTTTTCTATCCATTCACCTTAAGTTGGTACCTATCCTTGAGACTGAGATATGTTTCTCATTGACAGCATATAGATGCATTCGGTTTCCTAATCCAATCTCCTACTCTATGTCCTATGATTGGGGAATTTATTCCATTAATATTTAAGGTTATAATTGAAAGATATGTTTGCTTCCTTTCACCTTATTATCCATTTGACTTTTTGATCTAGGTTTCAACTTCTGAAGTTATGCTTTTATTTATTTTTCTTTCTGGATGCTTGGAGATATTTGCACTTCTCTTCTGTCCTTTGAATTGCTTCATGTATTCTCTGAAGGACTGGTTTTCCAGACATACATTCTATCATCTTTTTTATGTCATGGAATATTTTTCTCTCTCCTTCAACTATGATCAACATTTGTGTTGGGTATAGTAACCTGGGTTGGCATATATTGTCCTTTCACACTGGGAATGCTGTGCTCCACCTTCTTCTTGCTTTCATAGTCTGCACTAAAAGTCAGTAGTAATTCTTATGGGTTTCCCCTTATATGTAACTTGTTTTTCTTTTGTGGGTTTCAGAATTTTGTCTTTGTTTTGGGCTCTAGCATTTTAACTATGACAGGGCCTGGGAAATTTCTTTTTAAATCTTGTCTGTTTGGAGTTCTATGTGCTTCTCCTATTTGTGTGGATTTGTCTTTTTTTTTTTTTTTTTTTTTTTTTGGGGAAATTTCAATCTATTATTCTGTATTTTTTTGTTTGAATTTTCACATTATATGCTTGAGTGATACAGTTTTTCAACTTTATCATCTAGTCCTAATATTCTCTTTTCCCTTTCAACCATTCTATTAGTGAGGCATTTCCTGTCATTTCAAATTGGCTTATTTTATTTTCAATTTCATCCTCATTTCAGCATACATTTCTTCATTATTTCTATTTCTTTTGGGAATGCAGTTTTTTATTATGAAGTGTCTTTTACATTCCATTCATATATATATAGTTATATTTTATTGAGCTTTAGCCAGAAGTTTATACCATAACTTTTTCTGTTTCTTGTTTCAGTTGTTTGTGTGTTCTCCAAACTCATTTAATTCTCTGATTATGTTTATGATTCTTATTTGAAATTCTGTGTCCTCCAGAAGCCAAAGACGAATACATGTTCTTTTTCTCTGAAATCAGCCCAATATTCTTTGTTTAGTTTTTGGTGTCTTTTTTCAAAAATATTCTGAAAAGGAACATACCGTAGACTTAGTTTGTCAAATTTAAGAACACTGACAAATGTTGGCCAAAGTGTTAATCGTTTGGGAAAGCTTTCTATCATTTCGGCAATGAGATATTTATTGATTTTTTTTTTATCAGTGACAGAGTGCACTATAAATAGTTTTCTTTTAGAAGATAATTATTGGAAGCAGTGCCTTCCATAAATAATAGTTATACTGTCTTTTTTTAAATAAAAGCAGCATCTGCTAATGAAAGTCAACAGATACTGGAAGTTTTGCACTTATGACCAACACTTGGGGGTTTTAGCAAAAGCCGCAAGCCAAATAAATTATAACACTAAGAATTGGAAAATAATTAAGTAGAGCTTCCTAATTAAGTTAGACTTCTATATAACTAGATTTTTTTTCTAAATTTGGCATATCCCGGTTACAAATAAATGTAATTTGAAGTCTGCAAAATTTTCCAGCTCAATTTATTAAACATGTGACTAAATCAGAATTGCAAAATTTCCAGTGCCTTTGCCACAAATGTAACTCACATTATGGGGAGTAGTGTCTTCCATAGTGTATAAAGAACAAGGTAGTTTTTGCCTACCCCAGTGCCTATATGGAAGACAGTGATCTCCATACGCTACACTACAGGTGTACATAACTGTCAGTAACAGTGTTTCCCATAATTTTCTTCATGCAATGACATCTTCAAAGATTAAAGATCTGTTAGTATCTAACATGTGTTCCCAACTTCCTGTAACTCTTTTAGTTTTAGTTGCAGAAAGTTTGTGGTCATTGAACACTTGGTGGGTTAATTACCATTATGAATTCCTTCAATACATCAAGATCTTTTTTTTTTTTTTAAATATGGGTATCTTGCTCTTGTGATTTCTCCAGGTATTATGTTTATTGGGATAGACTCACATATATAATGTTTGCTGCTGGGTGAATTTAACTCTGTCCCTTTAGTTGCAAGTTATTTCCTATATAAACTTAGTTTAGGCACATTTGAATCGAGAATTGAACTTTGGACTTAAAATGAGGATTTGGTATAGTTTGGGGTAGGCAGCAGGGAGTGGAGGGGAGGCAGCCTGTGAAGGATCTTTTATGTGCCTGCCTATCTGGTATGGTGGGTGTAGTTTATGTGAATAAGGACAAATACATCACATATTAACAAAGACTTGTCAGCCATCACTCTAAATCTAAGCATTAGTGGTTTGTTGTGGAGCAGTTCAAAGCTGCCTCCTAAGAAATCACTAGGGTCTTAAGGTTTTCAATTTTGCTCACCCAAGTTTACTCAGACCAGATTACAGCCTCACTGAATGATTTTACTACTCAGTCTCTTTAGCTTTCAGAATGCTTTATCTTATGCTGATTTTTAGTGTAGGGGAGTGAAGAAAAATTATAGGCTGGATTCCTGTATGAATGTACTTGATGCCTGGGTCTGTATGGTGTAAATGTACTGGATTCCTGGATATGTATGGTGTGATTGTACTTGAGTGGGATTTCAAGGCCTAGTCTGAAGAAAGAGCATTCATTTAACTTTCAGCATAAGTCTAAAGACAAAAAACAAAAACAAAAACAAAAACCCCACCCTTTTCTATGATTGGGGCTCTTTCTAGTCAAACAAAGTAGTAAAAGTAGTAAGTCGTAAGAGGTTTAATATTGTTGAATAAAATATGTATCTGACTAGTGATATCCTGTTACTCTTCTGATTTTTCTGGTTAAAATGTGGGTTTTGAAGATATAGAGAGAGATCTGTTATTCACTGCTTCAGAATTTGCATGAATTTTACTGTTAGTATTTTCAATGTCTTAAAAGTTTTAGACTTGCAATCTATACAGTTGTAATTTTTTATAAACAATTGAGAGGTCCTCATTATTGTATACAGTCAGTATGTGTAACAATGTGGAGATTCCTTATCTGATTCAATAAAATGCTTGAATACCCCCCCCCAAAATTCTGTGTTCTATGGCTAATATATGTAGTTATATTTGTAGACCACTTCTACCAGATTGGTAGTGTTTGGTGGGGACATATTATTTTTATTTTACATATTGTTTTAGAGTTTTATTGTGGTTTGGACCTGTGGATTTTTTTGTTTGTTTCTTGTGTAGCTGATATGAAACCCAATGCTGTCTTTGTTGAGTTGATGCTTGATTCTAAATGCAATATTTATATAGTTTGGCTGTTTTATGATTAGGTATGAAAAATTAGTTGCTCTAGGCTTCAAGTTCTCTTCTTTTATTTCATATTAGATGGAAGGGACAGATCCAGGTATACTGCTCAGGAGCTCTTAAAGAAGGTAAATTAAATAATTAGGTACTCTATGAGCACCTCAATGAGATGGGCCCAAGCACCAAGTAGAATGGGAATGGAATGTTCTATACCATGCTACCAAGCAGGGATTGTCTGCTTGGTAGCACGGTATAGAATTTCAGGACTGTCTCTACTCCCTCCCTCTGCTCAAGCCCAGGAGCAGAGGGAGGGAGTAAAGACAGTCCTGAAATAGTGGTATAGGTGAGTTAAAATTTGGAAAACTCACCCACCTGGGCTTCAGGCATCAGAGAGATGGGTCCAAGACCTACAGAGAGAGAATCAGTCTACTAATTATTGGCATAAAAAAACAAAAACACTGTGAGAAAAAGATAGCATATTCAATAAATGTCACCTGTCCAAATGGATAGCAGTGTGTAGAAAAATTATTGCTATTTCACAAAACTCAGCTGTAAATTGATCAAGGGCCATATTGTAAGACCTGATACCATGCATCTGAGGAGACAGTAGAAAATATATTGCCACTTATGGTTCAGAAAGGACTTTCACATCAGGACTCCTATATTACTCAAAATAAGTTCAGCAATTGACAAATGGGACCTCATGAAACTTAAATGCTTCTGTACAGCAAACAACACCAAAATTCCAGAGAATAGGCAAACTTCAGAATGGGAAAAACTTTATCAGCTATATTTTTGACAGAATGTTAGTATATACAATATACAAAGAATGAAAAATAACTAAACATCAAAGAAACAAATAGCTCAATTAAAAATTAGAAAAGGGAAGTAAACAGGGAATTCTTACAAGATGAATCAAAGGGACTAGAGAAATGGCTCAGTGGTTAAGGGTGCCGACTGCACTTGCAGAGGACCCAGATTCTATTCCCAGCACCCACATGATGGCTAAGAACTGTCTTTAATTGGGGCATGGTGGTGCACGACTTTAATCCTAACACTCAGGAGACAGAAGCAGGTGGATCTGTGTGAATTCAAGGCCAGTCTAGTCTACAGAGTGAGTTCCAGGCTAGCTGGGGCTATAGAGAAACAGAGAAAACCTGTCAAAAAAAATCAAAGATGGCTTAAAATGATTTTATATTTTATTTTATTTTATTTTGTGTATGTTATTTCTGAAAATATGTAAATAAAATTATCACCTGCAATGCCTGCAGAGGTCGGAAGAGGCCACGGGATCCCCTGGAACTGGAGTTACAGATGGATGTGGGTGCTGGGACTTGAAACTGGGTGTTCTGCAAGAGCAGCTGTGTTCTCAAACACTGAGCCATCTCTCCAACCCCTAAGAAATAATTTTTTTTAACATTGACTATAATTATGGATTGAGAAATGCCTCAGTAGTTAGTAGCACTGACTGGTAGCTGAAAATCTTGGTTTACTTCCTAGCACCCACCTGATGGCTAGGAATCATCTATAACTCCTGTTCCAGGGAGGGGAATCCAATTCCCTCTTTTGACCTCTGCAGCACTGCACTACAGGAGTGCACTCACATACAAGCAGATAATGTTCTCATATGCATAACATTTAAATATATTTAAAATATTATTCAACATAATTGGCTATCAGGGAAAAATTTAAATCCAATCTCAGATTTCTACTTACACTAGGGAGAATGGCTAAGATCTACAATCAAACAAATTTTGACAACTTTGTGGGAAAAGTGGTACTCTTATCCATGTTCCACATTTTGGTGAGTGTAAACTAGGGAAGCCACTATGGAAATAAGTGCTGGGATTCCTCAAAAAGAAAAGAAAAAAAAAGAGAAGAGAATAAAAGAAAAGAGAAACGATAAGAAAAGAAAAGAAAAGAAATCAAAAGGAATCTAAAATATTATCTATCCATACAAGTCTTTGGAATATACTCAAAGGACTCTGTATCCCAATGCAGATATACCTATTTACCCATGTTTATTTATACTATATTCACAATAGCAGGAAACAGAAACAACCTAGAACTTCATCAACATTGAATGGATAATGAAAATATTATACATTTGCACAATGGAATAGTATTCTCCTGTACAAAAAACATAATTATGTTATTCACAGGTAAATTTATGAAACTGGAAAGAATAATACTGTATGAAGTAACCCATACCAAAGAACAACTATTGTATGTTCTCTTCCATAAATGTTTTATAGGTTTGAATACCTTGATACGTGTGTTTCAGTAGGAAAATACCTTAGATGTCAGGAAGCTAGTAGATGGCCTGTGGCAGGGGACACTTCATGGGAGAGGAAATTGAAAGTAGTGATATAAATAAGGACAGAGGAATAATGGAACAATAAAGTTAAATCAGGTGGCAAACAGAAGTGTAGGGCAGATGAGGGAGTATCAGGAGAGATAACTAATACTAAAGGCCTTTAGAAAAATTTATATGGTAAGTTCTCACTACAGAAGCTTATGCCCAGAATAAGAGACTGAAGAATGCTTCTTTCTGAGTAAGACATCTGTTTCAAATTTCTGCTCCCAATGCTCAGGGATCTTTGTGGAAGAGATGCATGGGAAATATAAGATCCACAGATGATTGATGAGCACAAAGAAACAGAGTTTTCTGGGCATCCAGGCAGCATATGAAATCAGACCAAAAATGACATCTTACATAAGACCCACATAAAATTTTCCCTGAAAAAACACCAACATAGGAACTGGAAAGTGGAAAATAACCACCAGTGTGAGAGATAAAGCTTATTTTTGTCCTTCTGCATTCAGGACAACTGACCTAATATGATGTTTTCCAGAGACATCATTTTTCCTGCAAATTGTGTGGTTTCACTTTTATATATAGCAGAATTAATATCATTGTTTACATTCACTATATTTTTATTATTCATTCTTCTTAACTGGCTCCATTTCCTGCTTGTTGTGAATACAACAGAATAAACATTGATTTGCAAACATCTCAATGGCAGGATGTGGAATCATTTGGATATATGCCCAGAAATTGTTTTGTGGGGTAATATGATTGTTTACTTTTAAAGTTTTTATTTTCAACACTCCAGTCCCTTCAAATTCCCTACTATTGTATTGATTTCTTTCTTATTGTATTTTTGAGAATTTCATACAATATATTTTAATCATATCCAGAACCCTTCCCCTTTCTCCATCTCTCCCTATTACTCCCCACTTAACTTCATGTAATATATATCACATGAAATATATATATATATATATATATATATATTTATCAAGCTGAATTTTTTTCAAATACCCCTGCCTTTTGGTGTCTGTGGGCCCGTACACTGAGGCCTGTTTAACATAATCAGTGTCAAATCATTAAAGAAAACTCACTCTCCCTGTACCACCAGCTATCATTTGCCAATAGTTCTTCAGTATATGTATAGGTCTTTATTTATCCATTAAAACAAGTTTGTCAGTAGAGCCTAAAATTCTAGAAAAAAAACACATACAAGTAGATGAGAAAGTATTAGTTTGGACAGAAGTACACATGGTACATGGAGAAGATTTTTTTACTTAACAAAATGGCAAGTTATACCAGCATATGCATGGTGTCTGAAGGAGGAAATTTGTCTTTCTACATCGTAGTCTACTCTCACATTATATTCTTAGACAAGATCAACTAAGATTTCAATCTCCCTACTTTCCCTTTTAATTCAATCAGAACAGAAAATGGATGAATTTTCTTTTCCTTTCAAAGTGATAATTGACTTCATGATTAAGGTAAGTGTGATTACTTAAGATGATATTATTTTTATATAAGATAATGGAAACACAATCATTATAAAAACTCAGAATTACTCTATTGAAATTTGGCTTGAAAGTTGATTTTCATTGATGTTTGGCGCCTTTGTTTATTGGAACGTAGTTAAGCCTCTGAGATTTCTTTATGTAGATGACAATTTTATTTCAGTAAGTGAAGGGATAACCTCACTCAAAGATCTATTACCTTTACACCCCTTTTAAGTCTTTTCATTTGCATCATTACTGCATAAAATACATACTCTTGTTTTCCTGTGGGTAAAATCCATAACCGAAAGGAACTGAATTACAAAGGAATTGAAGAATAATGCCATTTTGAAATTCATATCTTCAAGCAGTTGCACTGTTCTGTTTCACAATAAATATGAGACTAACATAATAGAAAAAGAGAAAGCAATGGATGGAGTTGCATTATACATGACTACACACATAGGTGTATTTACATTTACACATATATTTGTGTTTGTGCATGCATGCATTCTTTCTAAATATCCAAGAAATGCACCATTTGCCAATGGCAACCTGGAGAAAGATGAGCATAGTACTGACAGTGCATTCATTTCTGAGTCTTTGTTGGAAAGCAGAATAATGATGGTGTAGCTTAAACAGCACAGAAAGAATACTTATTTTTTCAGTAATTTATTATTGTCATTCTTCAACAAATTGGGTGAGCTCCTTAGATGATATATCCAACTGAATGTGCTTAATAGCTATTTGCATAATAGATGGAAATATGTCAATTGTGTGAGTTTTAAGGACCATGTTTAATTGAATACTCTGAACCTCATTTCTTGCAAAGAGATTGCCAGGAGAAACAATAGCTTACCATTTGAATTTGCAGTTGCTGTGAAGTGTAAGCAAATAAAAGTATTTGATTAGGTCTAATAGAAAGTTTGCTTAATACCAAGATCACAAGACTAGAAAAGTATAAATAGATGTCCACTGTACCCTTTGTGATTTGATAAACTTATTCTTAAAATATTTTATCTCATGTGCTGTAATAAAGTCTATGGCCCTTGGACCTCTAAGAAACTGATAGAGAAGCCATACTGTATTATAAAATCATTAGATTTTCTATTATGGAATTCAAGGTTTTTTACTTGAAAATAAGACTTACAAATATGATATCACACTGGTTCCTTGAAATTCCCTCCCATTCCAGCTGAGATAACAAATACATTAATTTATAATACCTTTATTAACTTTCCCAGTATAAAAGATTATTTAGAAATGTTGTTAAATGAACATTTTTAGACATTTTTCTGTCTTCAAATAGCTAGTACACTAGAAATAGATGAAGGATAAATTTTATCAAGACACAAATACACACATAAAATGTTTCTTATACAAGCATTTTCTGGGCCATCAATTATATAAATAGTTCACAATACTTTTGACAATAGTATTTAACAAACTCCAGCAAATCTTTCTGGAAATATTGAGTTTTCTTCAAACAGCTATGACTGTATTCTACTCAAATTGTAATACTGACATGGGTTTTGATTGCATGATTGGCACAGAGATATCATTAAATTAGGAGAATTTATTTCATCCTCTGCTAAAGAGAATGTAATATGTAATTAGTTAACTGGGCTAGAGGTTGATCTAGCTTGTTTATTTTCTCAAAGAACCAGCTTTTAGATTCATTGATTTTTTTTTGTATGGTTTTCTTTGTTTCTATTTAATAGATTTCTGCTCTGATTTTTGTTATTTCTTCCTGTCTGCTGCATGTAGGGTTCATTTGTTGTTGTCTCTCAAGCGTTTTTTAGCTGCAGTGTTAGATCATTCACTTGTCACTCTCTCTGTTTTTTTTAATGTAGGCAGTCAAGGCTATAAAATTCCTTCTTAGGACCGCTTTTAAAGTGTCTCATAGGTTTTGTTGTGTTGTATTATCATTGTCATTCAGTTCCAAGAATGCTTTTATTTCTTTCTTTATTTCTTCCTTGACCCATTCATCATTCAGGAGAGTGTTGTTTAGTCCCCATGTGTTCTTGTAGGTTGTAGGGCTTATCCTGGTGTTGGTATTGAGCTTCATTGCACTGTGGCCTGATAGAATGCGTGAAATTATTTCATTCTTTTTGTATTTGTTAAGTTTTTTTTTTCCCAGTATGTGGTCTATTTTGGAGAATGTTCTGTGGGGTGTTGAGTAGAAAGTATTCCCTGGTGTTTGTGTGGAATATCCAGTAGATGTATGTGAGGTTCATTTGGTGTATCTTATTCAGTTCAGATGTCTTTCTGTTTATTCTTTGTACTGTTGATCTGTCCAAAGGACTAAGTGGGGTATTGAAGTCCCCTACTATTATTGTGCTGCAGTTAATCTGTGCCTTGATGTCCTGAAGAATTGTCTTTATAAAGTTTAGTGCGCCAAAGTTATATATATATATATATGTGTGTGTGTATGTATATGTATATTTATATATATATAAAACTCAAAAACTTATACTCTACTAAATTTGAAAACCTAGAAGAAATGGATGAATATCTGAAATACTGGGAATCACCAAAGCTCAACCCATAATACATGAAGAAATTGAAGATGTAATAAGAAACCTCCCAACTAAAAAAAGCCCAGGTCAAGATGGTTTCAAGGCAGAATTCTATAAAACATTTCATAAAGACTTACAACCATTATTACTCAAATTGTTTAGAAGGATACAAGCAGAGGGAATTCTCCCAAATTCCTTATATGAAGCCAGCATCAACTCTAATACCAAAACCAGGCAAAGCTACAACCAAAAAGGAGAACTATAGACCCATCTTATTAATGAACACAGATGCAAAAATTCTAAACAAAATACTTGCAGATCACAAACAGACCAACATCCGAAAGATCATCCATCATGACCAATTTGGATTCATACCAGAGATGCAGGGATGGTTCAACATAAGAAAATCAATAAATATCATCAAACATATAATTAAACATATTGTCTGAAAGACAAAAATCACAGGATCCTCTCAATTGAAGAGGAAAAAGCCTTCACTCATTTAATTATTTTTAAATGAGGCATTATAACAAAAAAGGAAATTGAATAAGAAGAGAAATTATAGAAACAATAAATTGACTAGTAAAACTAATTACATTTTATTTATAATACTGCATTAATACTTAGGAAAGAAGGGGAACCAAATTAGATTTTTATTTTAAATGTTAAAGTATGTGATTACTAGTGTTAAATGAAAAGTGCCATAAAGAAAAAACTAGTAATAAAATTTAGCCTAATGCTTTAAATATATGTCACAATTCATAACTAGTAGTCAAAATGTGCATATATGTAACTTATATGTAATGTTACTACATTAAAATATATCAATAAAAACTCCAGGAAAACATTTAAAATATAAAGTTTAATCATTGCTGCAGCAAGGATTATTATAAGAAGACCAATCTTCTTAATGAATATTATATATTTATGTCTCTATACATGTATTTGACAAAATAAGCAATGGACTTTATAAATAATATTAGATAAGTGTGAATACATAATATATTCTATTTGATATTGTCCTGATTTGGCTTTCTGTTGTTTTGAAAATCACTGAAACCAAAATTAATTTGGGTTCTAATCTATTTCTTTTATCTTACAGGTGACCTCCATCAAAGAGGGAAGTTTAGACAGGAATTCAAGGCAGAAGCTTGAAGGAGATACCACAGTGGAACACTGCTTACAGATTTACTCCCAGACTCACATTTAGCTACCTTTTTATTTATTTATTTTATTTTTTTCTACCTTTATTTATAAAGAACACACTTCTGACACACACAGAAATGCTGATACATTCCCGAGTCCATTAACAACAAAATGGGAAAAAAGCAGTGAACTCAGCTCGTACCAGTGTGTGTAGCCCCCACTCGGGAAGTACTGGGAACTTGATCTTGGATAGGATAGCACACCTTAAAGACAGGAAACTGTGCTTCATCAGGAAGGCACAAAAATCAAAACAAAACTAAAAAACACACACAGGCTGGAGAGATGGCCTAGCGGTTAAGAGCGCCGACCGCTCTTACAGATGACCCGGGTTCGATCCCCAGCACCCACATGGCGGCCGAGAACCGTCGAGAACTCCAGTTCCAGGAGAACTCCAGTTCCAGGAGTACTCCAGTTCCAGGGGAATCCGACACCCTCTTCTGACCTCCGCAGCATTGCACGACACGGGTGCACAAACTTGCATGCAGACAGTACATTCATACACATACAGAAATAAAGTTAATAAAAACACACACACACACACACACACACACACACACACACACAATTCCTAAGGCAGAAAGTGTCACCTTCAATCTTCAGAATCATCAAACTGTCCTGTTTCAAAGACCACCTTCAAATAATGGGGTATCAGTGGAGGGGCATGGTACCATCTGGTGTCATACATCATGTCTCCCTGTGGGGCACAGCACACCCATGATTTATGTCTCTTGAGAAATGCTCCCCTGGATGTTATCAGCATCTTAAGGATTGCCTTGGTCTGCTTTCAACTCCAAGTCCCAGTCCTCATTAAAAAGATTACTGGGGCTGGAGGGATGGCCTAGCGGTTAAGAGCGCTGACCGCTCTTGCAGAGGACCCGGGTTCGATCCCCAGCACCCACATGGCGGCTGAGAACCGTCTGTGACTCCGGTTCCAGGAGAACTCCAGTTCCAGGGGAATCCGAGACCATCTTCTGACCTCCGCGGCATCGCACGACACGGGTGCGCAGACCTGCATGCAGACAATACATTCATACACATAAAAATAAATAGATAAATAAAAATTAAAAAAAAAATTTAAAAAAAAGATTACCGGTCTGCTCCACGGGTGGACAGGCTGTTCCTTCTGGCAGCCCCTTTTTAACACAGCCCACTCCTACCCAGCTAGAGATAGGGTCCATGGGGCATGCAAATTCCTCTATCAATTAGCAAACATGAAAATATTTCATAGACATTCCTACAGAGCGATTTGATGAAGAAAATTCCTCAACAAATTTCCATCTGGGAAGGTGTGTCAGTCACATTGACAAATATATTGATTAAATTCTGATGCTCTGATAAAGCACCATGACCAGGTGAACTAATGAGTTTACTTGAGCTTACAGCTCCAGATGAGAGTCCATCATAGTAAGGAGGCATGGTGCCAAGGGGTTACCAGAGCAGAAAAAGGATCACTCACATCTTCAAGTAGGCACAGGAAGCAGAGAGTAACTGGGGATCCATCATTGTCTTTGTAGTCTCTAAGCCTAATCTCAGTGACGTGTTTCTTCCAACATGAACACACCTTCTAAGACCTCACAAACAGTATCACCAATTGGGGAAAAAGGGTCCAAATATTTGGAGCCTATAGGGGAATTTCTCATTCAAGCCACTACCTTCCAATTCCTGGCCTTCAGAGGCTTGTGTTCATATAAAATAAAAAATGTTTTTAGTTCACCAACAAAAGTCCCCCATTGTCTTTACCAGTCTCAATATTATTCAGTGGTCCAGAGACCAACGTCTCCACTGAAGAGCAGGGCAATTTTTTAAACTATAATTCCATATAAAACCAAAAGATGAATTACATAATTCCAATATGCAATGGAGCCAAATAGACATTGCCATTCCAAGGAGAGGAGGGGTGGAGTATAATGAGGAAATGACTTGGACTCTGGCCTGCTTCATCCACATTATCAGCTTTTCTGTGCTCTGTTTTTATAGGAGTAGAAACCCCCTCCCTCCTTCATTTTTCTTTCATTATTTGAAGACTTGTCTGAAAATAGACTTGCCCAGAAGTTACTCTTTCCATTGCTTAAGTACAAATCTCCAGACTTCTGCTTAATCACTGTAATCACTTTAGCAAAGACAGCTACTCCTTTAGCACATGCCTAGGCTCTAACTTAAATTGTCCTTGTGCTCTTTCAATCCAATCTTTACATTTTGCATTTCTTCTGGTCAATTGCTCTTTTTCACCGTAGACCCGATAATATTCGCCATTAATAGTCATACCACCATTTCTGTATTACGCTGCCTTGTAAAATTTCCTCCACCTAAAATCGGTTCATTAATTTTCAGTCCTTATTTACCTCTGGAATTACTTTGCCCTCAACACTACTTTCTTCCAGGCTCCTCTAGAATGACCTGTTAAGTTGTACTTATAGCCTTCAGTTGCTTTTCTAGTCCAAACTTTCAAAGTCATCCACATTCTTCCAAAGACCGACTTTGTCAGATATAGCACAGCAATACTCAACTCTGCTACCAACTTCTGGACTACTTACATTTTTGTTGCTGTGATTAAATACCTTGAGCAAAGGAATTTATTGGAAGAATTCATTTGACTTTAGGGTTCAGAGGACTCATAATACAACATCATGGAGAGGCATGGTAATAAGTGCTGGCCTGAGCATAAAGAGGAGTACTAATGTCTTCAAGCAGGCACAGGAAGGAGAGAGTGTTTGGGGGGATCTGGAAAAGCTTAAGAACTCTTAATACCCAACCACGCTAACAAGCTTAGTTCAACAATACCACATCTTCTAAACCTTCCAAAACAGCACCATCAGCTAAGTCAAAATCATCAAATATTTAGTACCTATGTGTGACATTCCAATTCAAATCATTACAACCATTAAACCAAGGTTAACCTCACAAATATATCTCGCACGTGTTTGATAAATTTTGGCAGTAATGTCTAGAACATACCAATGATTTTCTTGTTTTCTATACATTTGCACTATGTAAAAGCAATCTCAAATTTGATATTATACACACACACACATACAAACCAAAACAATTTTAAGTTGACTCAAATATATTCTCCACATTTTCTACATATTTGATCAATATTCATATATCTGTCAATTACAGTGTTTTTGAAAAAAATAGCAGAAAATCAAGGTCATTAAGTAGCTTGACTGTAGGCAAACATGCTCACATTTTAGGAGCAGTATTTTCTAGGATACTTTTAGTTTAGGTATAAGATGGGTATAACTCTTAACTTTAACAAGTGAGTTATTATCTTTAATCTGGAAAACCACTGAGTGTTACTAAACTATCCATGTCAGCCTATACATCACTGTAGCTGCTAATTTATATAATGAAGCCTATTTAAAATTTCAAAAGTGATAGGTCAGTGGAACTGATTCTTAGGAAGATAGATGAAACATTTCTACAGTCATTTGCTAGGAAGTGACTTTTTGATTAAATGCTTTCCAACAACCCTTGTAGGATGAATTCCTGAACATTAAAATTTACTCAGCCAGGATATACATTAGTTACTTGTACTTTCCTGGGTATTTTGCACTGCTATTGATTATTACTGATTTGCTTCCTCTCTAACTGACCATTCATAATGAAGCATATTATTTATTATTCACATCAATTCCTTTTAACCCTATCAATAAGATTAGATATCTATACCTATAAATAATGTAGTACAAGCATTTAGGTTAGGATATTCTATAAAAATGGAGCCACTATATTTATAAATTTTTGAGTTTCCAGGGAGTCAAGGAATTGTGGGAGAAGGTAGACTATCAAACACATAGATTAAAATGTTCAGATGCTATCATCTTGGGAGACTGACTTCAAAGAACCTATTAATGCTTACATAAAATGTCCCAAGGAACATTTAGTCCTAAACCAGACAAAATTTAAAGGATAAGCTGATGATAGAAAAAACAATTATCTGTACATCCCTAGTCTAATTTGAATAAAAACTACAAATTAAACAAAACATAAATTGAGTTTAGCTCTATCTTATTTCTTGTGTCCCATCCATAGTCTGGGACATAAAAATAACTTCTGACAGTTCATTAAATTAAGGTACTGGAAAAATCAATACTATAAGATGGTTAATTTATGTTTTCTTCAAAGGGCCCAAAGGGATAATGTACTGTATTCATTTCTAAAGTTCATATCATCTAGGCTAGTGTACATATTTATGCCCACTATAATAACATCACTGGCATTTAAAGTGTTGATTTTACTAGTTGAGGATTTTTTTTTCCAGTTTGCCTACCTTGCATTCTTGCATATCATATTTTTTTTTCTCAACTTTTCTTTCTGGGAGTCAATATTCCTAAACGTCCTCTTCCTAAATTTTCTTCACTTATTCAAAGAACATTTTTCAAATTCATATTGTTTATTTCTAAAACTGTCATGAGAAATACATGTTCTCCAACAAAAAATGTTATACATGAAGAAAATAAGTTGAATGAAATCTTCAACCATGTATCAGGACATTAAATTGTAAACATAATTTTAAAAATATGCTCCATCAAAATTTATGGAAATCCTTGTTCAGAGTCCTAAAAACAATCTTATAATATTGTAGAACAATAGCTCCTAATTTTAGTAACAAGAAAATTTGAAGAGTTGCAGATTTGGTTTAGCAGTTAAGAGCATTACCTCTTCTTCCAGAGGACCCTGGTTCAATTCTCAACACCCAAATGGCAGCTGACAACCACCTGTGACTTCAGTTCTAAGGAATACAAATCCAATACATACATGTAAACAAATCAATCATACACATGAAATATAACTAAATAAACGCATGATATTCTGTCATGATGTATTGACCAAACTTAATATTTGACATCATTTTTCCCAAAACTTTCATTTTGCTCATATTTGCTTGCATCTCTTCTGAAAGATTTACTTTCTGAATGGTTTATGATTTAGCATGTAAGCTGAAATATATCCATCTTTCTTTACAATTGCATTTCAAAGTATTGACTAATATTAGAATATGTCTGTCTAGTTTCAAGATCAGAAAAATTATGGGAGGAGAATTTTATGTTCCCACAGGTAAAAATCACAAATCTAAATGCCTGAAAACATACAACCTATGGCTATGCAGGATGGACTGAGAAATGCCAGCAGAGAGGTTGACCCATCTGAACATTAAAGAAAGAGGAACTTCAGACTGCCTGAGTCACAGACACTGAGCATCTCTCTGAAATATATTGGGGTTAACTGTTTATAATGGGCCCTAATTAAGTTTACCTTCCAGATACTGAGAAAACTTCCTACCTCTCCCCTTTATAGGAAAAAGAAAAACATGATGGTAATGAAACCACTCCCTAACTGTAAATTAGAGCCAATTGTTACAGAGGTAATTTCCCATAAAACAGGCATAACTACCCTTTATTAATTGACTGATAGGCATAGGAACTGTGATAGGATATTTCTCTATCTAGAGCCAAATTCAAAAGTAAAGTCTTTATAAGTTTGTGTAATTAAGCAAAATATATTACTACAGAAAAGCTCTGACATCAGCAATGAATTATTCTGCCTAGGAGATGTTGGCTAGGGGATTCAAACCCGCCCCCCCAAAAAAATTATAAAGGCCTTTTGCCTATAAGTGGGATATATGCAAGGAGAAAGGCAGTAAGTCCCTGTTGTCGAAGACCTGGTGTGAGCATGAAAAATGTTATGAGATGTCACTTGCTAGCATACAACTGGCCTCTGAAATGCCAGAGAGCATTACCAAAGGCCACTAAAGCAATACAGCAAAATATTGGTCTCTCTGAGACAAGCAAGACTCCATCATATCAGCTACACCTCAACAGCCTGGAAATACTGTGCAGCAGTGGCAGCCAAGTGTCTATATATATCCCAAATCTATTTGGCTATTAGCTCTCTCCTTGGAGAAATAACTCACAGCGGATGCCACAAGCTTATGTCCTCTAGTGGTTAGGAGATGTTATAAGCCACAATAAGAACTTGTCACCCTTTATAGAGATACCACAGTTTGTGGATTAGCATTCCATCCAAGCATCTGTGTCTATGCTCACAGCTTAGCTTGACATAATAATTGGTACTGCTTAAATGCCTGTACATCCAATAGCTTGTGCTTTGTTAGTATGACTAAAAAGGGCATCACTGGAAAAGCTGTCAACCCATGTAGGGAAATAACCTGAACAGACTGGAGTCCAAAAATGACAACTCCAAAGAAATTAGACTGTTTTCTTCTCACCCACTTGTGCCCATTTCCCAAAACCCAGGGAACAAACTGCAGAAGAGGAGGTGTGGTAGATTGCAAGGGCTGCAGAGAGATAGGGGTGAATCATGAGACTACAGGAATATAGTCTGGACTCCTAACTGATCAACATGCCTGTGCAGACAAGCTTCTCCAACTGGACTATGGGAACCTTGGGTTGTTCAAAATTTGGACATAGATACTTGCAAAATGCACCAATTACCTAATTGTATGACATACTGAGTAACATCAATGTTATCTGCAAACAACTGTGTCATTATATTGTAGAATCCCTTAAAAATAAAAAAATAAATAAAAAATAATAAAAAAAGAACATGTCTGTCTATAATTAAACAAGATTTGAATGACTTTTTTTTAAATTAGTTTTTATTGATGCTTTGTGCATTTCATACATTTTTTCCAATTCAGTTCAGGCTTATTTCTCTTTCCCTCCTCCCCCACCCCCACCCCATCCCAGATCATGCATTCTGCCATAACTGAATGACTTTTTATTTAATAACTTTCAATTTTGGTATTTTTCTTTTTTGGTCTTTTCAAGACAGGGTCTCCCTGTATTCCCAGCTGTCCTGGAACTCACTCTGTAGACCAGGCTGGCCTTGAACTCACAAAGATCCGCCTGCCTCTGCCTCCTGAGTGCTAGGATTAAAGGCGTGGTATTTATAAAAACAACCATAGAATAGCGTATATTTAATTATCTTTAATTTCAGCATGATTCCAATAATATGTGTTTCCTATCTTATGGCAATTAACTAAAATATTACACCTAGAAAATAAATTATTTTAGGGAATAAAATAAACTGATTTCAATTAGAAATCATTTATATCAGATATCATCAATGCAATGCAGTAACATTTTCAGTGGTCTGAACCTTAATACTAAGCTATAAAGTATTTAAATACTAATAATTTAATTCAGGCATGTCACTATATAATAACAGAAAGGTTTTTTGCTCTAAAACCTATGTTAGTCCAACTTATTACTAATTTTTTTCTGTATGTTATCACCCATGGGATTTGTTGGAGACATCATTGTTCAATTAAATCTCTCTCCTTTACCAGGTATGCCTGCCTTTATGGCAATGACATTTTTATACATAAATTTAATTCTCATTATGATCCTTAACAAAATATGTTCCTAAAATATTCACATATAATTTTCAAATAGGAGAAAGTGAATCAAATCACAAAGTTTCACAGCTTTCTTCAACACATATGTGAAAAAGACCAAAGTCTTCATCTGCAGAAATGCTTATTTATGTCCATTGCCTACCTTTGTTTTACATAACAATTATTTTAAAAGGACTGGTCCTTATACACATAGAGTATTATATACATTAAGTTTATATTGCCAGGTGTGGTGTTGGAGGCCTTTAATCCTAGCACTTGGGAGGCAGAGGCAGGCGGATCTTTGTGAGTTCAAGGCCAGCCTGGTCTACAGAGTGAATTCCAGGACAGCTAGGGCTACAGGGAGACCCTGTCTCAAATAGACCAAAAAAAAATTATATCAAATAAAACCTAGTTACAGTACACACTGTAGAAGTATTCTTATCTGAACTATATAAAAAAATTGACTTAATTGATATTAGTTTAGATTGGATATGACTCTGAGCCAATTGTTGTAATTTGATCCCTAGTCATATGCTCAGGTTTTCTGATAGTGTTAATTATATTTATAATTTTTGGAGTTGGAGAAGGAAACCTTGAATGAATTGGAAGAAAACAGTTTTACCCTATGTAAGTCTCAGCTAGCTTAGTAACAATGCTGTACTGTATGTAGTTAATCTCTACCTCCTATATTTGTAAATGGAGCAAATTTCATTATTCATACAATGTGAATCATAATATATTGAAATCTATATTTATTTCTCTTGTATCTATTACTAATAACTATACCATATTTATAGCATTCTCTGAAACTAGAAATTGTATTTACCATGATTGGATTTAGTGATTTTGAGAATGTATCCATTTTAGTCCATTTTGGTCAGATAATTTCTATCTGAATTTTTTTTTTATTTTCTTACAAAATATCTGACACAAAACTTTTCACTTAAATCTATTTCTTTTAGATCATTGCTTCAAAGTTTTAGTCAAAATTTTAGGCTTGTTTCATTTTATCTAAGCCTGTTTTTCTACAGAGTATAAAGATAGAGATGCAGGCTACAGTGAAGCCACACAAATGCAGACACCAAAAGCCTGGGACTGATAAGATGGTTACAGGAAAGCACAATTGAACACAGTCCTAATTCCTGTGATGATTCCTCATCCCTTCTCAGAATGAAAATAATATAGAATATCTCATCTGCTGAACTTATATCTCAAAGCCTAAATCCATTAGTAGACAATTTTCTTTCTATAAATGATTTGTCAAAATATAATTTCTGTCTTATGTATATTACAATATGTTGAAAATTACTTCCATCTTCGTATTGGATTTTTTTATTGCTAAAAATTTATATATGCATAATTAACCATGTTAGGAACATTCTTTTCTTAAATTTTTATTTCAGGTGTTGAAATAAAATATTTAAGAAAAGAATGAGCTGGAACCAACCCAAGTGCCCCTCAACTGACAAGTGGATAGAGAAAATGTGGTATCTACACAATGGAGTTCTATGCAGCGGTAAAGAAAGGTGACATCAACTTTGCAGGTAAATGGATGGAGCTAGAAGATATCATGCTAGCCGGGCATGGTGGTTCACGCCTTTAGTCTTAGCACTTGGGAGGCAGAGGCAGGAGGATCTTTTTGAGTTCAAGGCCAGCCTGGTCTACAGAGTGAGTTCCAGGACAGCTGGGGCTACAGGGAGACCCTGTCTCAAAAAGACCAAAAAAAAAACAAAAAAAAGAATATCATTGCTAAGTGAAGTACACATTTGCTGAAAAACAAACGATGAATGCTCCCCGACCCCTCATCTGTGGGATGTCACACCAATTACCTTTTGTAAGCAAATGAGCAATGTGATGTGTTTAATTCTAATCAAAGCAACTGTGCTCTTCATATATTGTGACATCCCTTAACAGGTTTCTAGAACTAGAGTTACCATTTTATTTTCAGAGTTAGGAAGTTTTAGGTTATAGATGAGGATATATGTGTATCATTTTAGAGTATATAAGACAGAGAATGTGGAAAAAGTAGTCTGTCATGCCCTTTGATGTCTAAACACAGTAATTTATTTTATGGGAGTGCTTCTTTAGTATTTACTTTTCAGGCTTCTTGCAGCTTTTGTCCCAAGCCATTTTCTTTTTTTAATTTTATTTTTATTTTAGTTGTTTTTTTGTATAAATTACTTTTGTCTGCATGGTAGGTTTGTTGTACCATGTCGTTGTGAAATGCCCTGGAGGTCAGAAGGGGTGTCGGATTCCTGGACACTTGGAGTCTCCTGGAAGTTGAGTTTCAGACGGTTTCTCCCGCTGCCATGTGGGTGCTGGGGAATCAACCTGGGTCCTCTGTAAGAGTTGTCGGCACTCTTAACCGCTAGGCCACTCTCCAGCCCCGCATTTTCTTTCTTTTTTTTTTTTTTTTTTCTGTATGTGTATGAATGTACTGTCTGCATGCAAGTCTGTGCACCCGTGTGTGCAATGCGCGGAGGTCATAAGAGGGTCTCGGATTCCCCTGGAACTGGAGTTCTCCTGGAATTGGAGCTTCAGACGGTTCTCAGCCGCCATGTGGGTGCTGGGGATCGAACCCGGGTCCTCTGTAAGAGCGGTCGGTGCTCTTAACCGCTAGGCCATCTCTCCAGCCCCCAGCCCCGCATTTTCTAAGATATTATAAAGTAGTTAAAGGTATCAGGCTGGTGTAACTTAGCCTTTCTGGATGCTTAACAACCATACTTAATGTCCACACCAATTTGACTAAGTGAAGTAACACAGTCCCAGAAAAACCAAGGATGAATGGTATCCCTCAACTGTGGATGTTAGAACCAAATACCTAGTAGTAAGGCAAACTGAGCAATATTTTCTTTTACCTGAAAACAAAAGTATCATTATAATGTGAATACCTTAATAGGATCCAGAATTAACCTACCACTTATCTTCAGACTTTGTAATTGTGGTATATGGAGGGATGGTATATATGCATACTTTAGAATAATATAAAATTAAAGGGGAAAAATGTGAATTCCAAAAATGGTTACCCTCATTTGTGGATGCTAACACCAAATCCCCAGCTGAAAGGCAAGCTGAACAACATTATTGTTATATTTATTTTTACCTGAGAGCAAATATGATAGTATAACATGAATCTCTTAATGGGCTCTAGAATTGACCTACCACTTATTTTCACTCTGTAAATACTGTTTATTTTAGTTTGTCTTCAGTTACTGTGACAAAACATGCTAACCACTGCCAAGTTGGGAAGGAAAGGCTTTATTCAGCTCACATCTCCTAGGTCACAATTCATATTCAGGAGCCCAACATATGAACTCAGGTCAAGAACCTGGAAGCAGGAGCTGAAGCGCAGGTCTTGGAGGAATGCTGCTTACTGGCTTGGTCCTCTGGCCCATGCCCAGCCTGCTTTCTTATACCTCACACAACAACTTGCCCAGGGGTGGCACCGCCCATAGTGGGCTGGGTCCTCCCACATTGCTCAACAATCAAGACAACACTCCACAGATGTAGCCACACAGGTCAGTCCAATGGATCCAATTCCCCAATTGAGGCTCCCTCAACCCAGGTGTGTCAAATTGACACTAAGTCTATCTAGTACACTGTATATTGGTGGAAGGTATGTATTCATATCTTAGAGTAATATAAAATTAAAGGAGAAAAATGTGAATGCTTGAATATATTTTAGAATTAACATACAGTTTATTCTAGAAGGTCATAGTTTTGATACATATGTGGTGGTTATATAGGCATATTTTGTAGCAATGTAAAGGGGAGTAAGCAACAACGACATAAAGACTGGGTCAAAGAACTGACTGATACAGTTAAGTTCTGCCTGAAACAACAAGCCTCTGCAGTGAAAAACTTTGGGGAAAGACTGAGAGAAAGATGCAAGACATGTATGGAAGAAGGAATGAACTGGGGTGGGAGGGGGCAGGGAGAGGGGACTTTGTTTAAATTGGACTGAAAGATAATATATGAAATACACAAATCATCAATAAAAATAAATAAATAAATAAATAAATAAATAAATAAATAAATAAATAATAATAAAATAAAAAATAATGTTGAGACCACGAAAAAAGGAATTCAGAACAGAATCAATGGAAAACTGAGGACAGTTTTATTAGATTTCAAAGGGAAAAAAGCCCCATAGGCAAACTGCAAATCTTCACAGCTCCCTTGAGGACGAAATTGAAGACAAAAGCAAATACAAAACAAACAAACAAAAAAACCCCAAAACTTCCACATAAAACAGAAAAACACAGAAAGGAAACAGAAGCCTTGTGATTTAATTAAGCTAGCATTGACCTCAATCACACAGTAGCAGACAGTTACATAGCGGATAGAAGAGCTTCAGGGAAGAGTAAGGAAGCCTCAGGTACCAGGAAAAAAGCATAACTACCTCCTGGTCACTATCTGAGAGAAAAAGACAGACAAATAGTTAAGCAAATGTTAGTCCTTTCTGAGTCAGGAACCAGAAATGTGACCAGATCCAATAGAATATCATGGTGACAGGGATGGGGGTGGGGAATCTGGGAAGGAAAGATATATTATCTCATGAAAATTGCAGTTATTCCTCCTTTCTCTTTAGTGTTACAAAGTATTTGGTCAAATAATTGACCTGCTCAACTGGATTAACCCTTAGGAGAGGAGACAATGCTATTCTTACTCCTAGTTCCAGGATCCATTCTTTATTATATAATTTGCTCACGAATCAATGTAATCTACACACTTCTTCCTTGAGACTCCCTTCACGGATGATTCTAACTTGTGTTGAGTTGATATTTATGTTGTCATAGAACCCCATCTTAAACACATGCAATTACAATTCTCTTAAAATAATTATATCAGAAAACGCAAAAAAAAATGTAATATAACAATATAATATAAACTATATATATATATATATTGAAAAAAGTATATATGATAAAATGAAGATAAAATCAAGGCCCACAAAACCTCATCTGTAAGTGAGTGGCACAATACCCTGGGTCTGGTTCCCAGAATATACGCAAAGGACCTAATTGAGCTGAGCATATGCAAGCATGTGTTAATTTCTGCCCTGTGCTCCTGACTGTGGGTATGAGTTCATTCTGGGATGAATGCCACCTTGACTTCACTGCCATGATGGACTTTGATCTGGAATTGTGAGCTAAACTAAATCCCTTTCCCTCTATGTTGCTTTTTCAGGTTATTTAAACATAAAAACAGGAAATGAAATTATGTACGAATGTTTTTCTACACTGAATGTTCTCATTAATCCTGTTTTCTTGATTCTTTGCTTAATTTTTAATGTTTAATTTGATACAAGAAATGCTAATTTTTATGTTGATCATTGCTGCTATTTTGTATGTTTTAAGCAAGGTTTAATGCTTAACCGGTTTCAATTAAGTTATATTGAAGCAGTGCAATTCTTACTGTTAAACTTTTCATGATGAATTTTAGGTAGATTAAGTGAATAATTATTATAGGATTTAAAAAATTATGTGCTGCTTAAATTAAATGAGACCATTTTTTCAGGAAACAAGAACTTTACCAGCCAGACTTTGAAGAACAAATAAACCAGCTTTTGATCACTAGACAGTTTTTTCAGTACTTTTGTATAGGACTTTCCAAAAATATCTAGGGTTATTAAATACAGGAGAAAGCTAGGCATTTGTGGTCATCACACAATGGTATAGACAAATGATTCAGGAAGACAGACAGATCCTCTTATAAACAACTGTTTGTTCCAAGTCAATGGCCTTCTTTTTGTCTTTAGTGTTGTCAACTTTAGCCTTGACACCTTACATCCCTGCTGGGCCACATCATATTGCTAATTCTACCCCCTGCATTCAAACTCAAGGGAAACAACACATGCTTTCAATAGGCTAATCAAAGCCACTTTCCTGCTCTCTAGGAGGGCAAATTAAGTTGATTATTTTCCTTGCTCAAATGCAAATGCTGTTGCACTAAAAATTCAACATATACAAAGATTAGATTGTATTCAGTCAGATTTTAATTTACTAGTTTAATATACTAATGTAGAAAAACCCACAGAGTAGTTTTAATTTACTTGTGATTATAGAGAATTGTATCATTAAATTTTAGTGTGGGACTATTAAGAAAAAAAAGTCTTTTATATATTTAGGTAACTTCTGAATAATTTTTATAGTATTAACTATTTTCAAAAGTTTATATTCTTTCTTTCTCATATATATCTATATATCTATATCTATATCTATCTATCTATATATATATATATGTGTGTGTGTGTGTGTGTGTCTCATATATATGTATATAAACATATATGTATATATCTCCACATGATATAAGGTGGGCATTTCAACTGATACACTTACATAATTATACTTTATTTCCCATCAACTCTAAGGCTAAGAATGTCCTTTGCACATGAGCCCCATAGCTGAGATTTCCTTGATTTGCTGAAGCAACCTCATGATGTTTCCACTAGTATATCTGAAAAGTGTGCTTACTTATGATTTTCCTTGCTCTATTTCTAAAAATGCTTCATCAAGCTGTTGAGTCTGGAATATGGAATTTGAAGTAATGAAATCTCTGTTTCCAGGCTATGGTCAAGCTTATCTTATTCCCTTTGAAATATGTTTATTTTTTTGTTTTGTTTTGTTTTGTTTTGATTGTTTGTTTGTTTGTTTTAGTTCATTTGCTTGGTTTACTTTTTTTTGTCAAAAAGTGGTAAGAAAACTGTCCTGGATAGCTTCAGTTTTCAACTTGACACTCCTGGGTAGAGGGGGGCCTCATTTGTAGAACTGCCACCATTGGACAGCCATCTGTGTATGTCTGTAGGTATCTTCTTGACTGTTGAGTGATGTGGTATGAGCCAGCCCAGTGTAGGTGGTGCTACCCCTGGGCAGGTGGTTCTGTATGGTATAAGAAAGCAGCCTGGCCGTGGGTCAGGGGTCTAAGTCAGTAAGCAGTTTCTCCACTGTCTGTGCTTCAGCTCCTGCCTCAGTATTCCTGCCCTGAGATCCTACCATGGGCTCCCTATATGATAAACTTTGACCCTGAAAATATAAGCTAAATAAACCTTTTCTTCCAGAAATTGCTTTTGACAAGTGTGTTTTGTCATAGCAATTAGAGCCAATCTAGAAAAACAACACAGTAGGGAATATAGTTTACCAATCATTTGGAGTAGTCCTCTCTGAATCTTACCTTACACCTCTCCCTAGTCTCTTCTCCTAAAAAGAAACCCTATTGTTAGGACTTGGTCTCTGTCATAGACAGGGGCTAGGGAGATGGTTCAATGGTTTAGAGCAGGGAGTATTCTTGTTCCGACTTGGTTTCCTAGTACCAAAATGAAGGTGAACACCAGACTGTAACTCCAGTTTCAGGTGATAACTTCTTCTTGCCTCTACAACATGTATGGGTGCACTTACAGACATTCAGGCAAAACACTCATACACATAAAATAAAAATGAATTAAAAAATTATTACGTGCATATTTGTTTATCGAATTCATGATTGGCTGCATTCTGTGGCTCTCAGAGGTGATTTGATTTACACCCTTCTGACTTAATTATAAATTAAAGTTTTAGTGGATTTATAGTAAGATGTCATTCCTGGGAGGTGGTGAAAATTAGCTGGTTAGACCTAATTCAAATTCTTTCTCAGAAGAATGCCCTGGATACACATGAGCTCTGTGTTTCTCAATAAAAGAACCCTGAGTGGGGCTGGGGGCATTGAAAGGGAAGCAACTCTAGATTCGATTGAGAAATTATGTATGGCCTATGGAAAATGTTTAATAACAATAAAAAAGAGTGACAAAAAGATGCAAAAAAACCCCTGTATTTCCATCATAACTTCTGCTAGAGGCACGAACCTGTTTCAGTAAGTATATAATGGAATTTGCTTCTATATGAGCCTGTCTTTTAGCCATTAAGTGGTAATGATGGGTATTGGAACTTTTGCTTCTTTACATTGTATGAAAATCTTCATCTCTGAAAAGAGATGAAAAGCTATCCATTTGTTAACTTAAAAGCTATCCATTTTTTAACTTCATGATTTCAGCAATCAGCACACTAATTCCACATTATGGTGAATAAAATCAAGTGTTACATTAAAAGAAAAATAACCTGGCCTTCAGGAGATAGGTGGCTTCCTCTTCCATATATTTCTCCCCATGAACTTTTGCCACACCACAGACTCAAGGTATCAGAACCTGTACAATATGGACAGAAAGTCCTAAAAGTTGGGGTCAGAATCAGTCCTTTTCATTGACAGCAAAGCCAGAACATAAGGAGCAAATACAGAGTCTTCACTACAACAATTTTGAATTTGATTTTTTTTTTTTTGCTAAACTGAATATGAACATTCAGGTACTTCAAAATTATGTGAATTTGTGTTAATTTTATTAGCTCTTCTATAATTTAATAGGAACAATGTAAGCCACATTTATGTATTTAAATTTTAAATTTTGATGAAATTCTCTATTTCTTTCTATTGGAATACAATATTTAGCAAATATGATGCCCTTTAGCGAGGAAATCATACCGATATTTTCTTCAAATGTCCCACAGAGAACAAAGGGTTCAGATCTTATTTTTGATTCTGCCTCACTGAAGTTCCAGCATGTGTCTTAATGGATATACCCCAGTTCCTTAATGCCACTGTAAATTATTAAGAGGCCATTTTTCTGTCAGAAATAGGTCTAGGACTGACATAGCACTCTAATGAAGGGAGATTGTGCTCCACAAATTAAAACCAAACTGAATGCATACCCTTATTCATTACTTTTCTTTCTGCAGCCCCAGTTATCCTAGAACCCACCATGTATATCATGCTTGCCTCAATCTCACAGAAATCCACTTGCCACTTCCTCCTGAGTGCTGGCATGATCATCTCGAGAAATTTTTTTTTTTTTTTTCATCTTGAGGAAATGTTTGTAAATAACTGTGTGCCTTTCTGTGCTGGAGACCTGAGTTTAGGAGAAATAAACAAACAAACAAAACAAACAAACTAACAACAGCAACAAAAATAAAACACATGGGACTGAGGGCTGGAGAGATGGCTCAGCAGTTAAGAGTGCTGACTGCTCTTGGAGAGGACAGGGGTTCAATTCCCAGCACGCACATGGCGGCTAAGAACTATCTTTGACTCCAGTTTCAGGGGAATCTGATGCCCTTTTCGGACCTCTGCGGCATTGCACAACATGGGTGCACCAGCCTGCATGCAGACAGTACATTCATACACATAAAAAATAGCAAATTAATTAAAAAAAAAAAAACACATGGGGATGAAGAAATGGCTGAGCAAATTTGAACTTCCTACTTTCCAGTAAGTTGAGATCTATGGTATTGGTCTCACAGAGAATCTGAGTTGACTTTCTGACACTTACTTGCGGCAGCTCATAGTCACCAGTATCTCAAGCTAAAGGAAACTAAAGCCTCTTATGCATTCTCTAAGCATCTGTATTCTAACATCCATGCACATGTACACACAAGAACAAATTAAGTGTTATATTTTGTACTTTATACACCAGTAGTTTTCATCACTTTCCCATGCCTCCCATTTCCCCTATACCTCCTATTATGGATTGTAATCCCTCCCAATTTCCTGTCCCATTCCTTGATTAGTATAGTTACATATAAATGTACACACACAGAGAGATGTGTGTGTGTGTATGTGTGTGTGTGTGTGTGTGTGTGTGTGTGTGTGTGTACTATGTCCATGCAGTAGTGATCAAGTGTTCTTGTGTTTAGAATTGGCCACATAATTTATAAAGACTCCAGGGAGCCAGTCCCTAGAGAAATCTGATCCTCCTTCTCCAAGTATCCTTTTTCTTTTGCCTGAACTTTTAAAAAAGTAAACCTTGCCTGCCTTGTATGCCTCTGATGGTTTGGGTTAGGAGTCTTGCTTCTGACAGCAATGCTAGCCATTCACTCCTAGAATTTTCTGTGCATTGATCCATTTGTTAGGTCACTGGAGCTCAAATACCCAAGGCCACATCCAAGGGGTCTTATTTTAGAACACTATATTCTGAGAAGTTTGGTTTATTCTGTATGCAAAGACTCTCAGTCTAAATATTTCTTTCTCATGTTATTTCTAATACCACTCTCTACTGGAACTTCTTACATCAAATTATAGTAACTCACAGATATGTAATGCTTCCTTTCATTTTTTTCTCTCTAATAGGTGTTGATAATTTTAAAGATTTATAATGTGATAAATAATTGCCAGAGTCTTTTCAAGCTTCAGTTTGTATATCTTATTTTATGAGTAGATTTTCCAATATAGTTGAGTAAATGAATTGAGTTGAGTGAAATAGCCATTAGAATGAATGTTTACATTTTATTGTAGAAATGCATCTTTATTTTTATTTTGTTGATTTCCTTCTATATTCTTTTTTTAAATTTTTGTTAGCTTTTATCAGTCAGATGTGATGCATTTTGTAAAGCCCCAAGATGCTAAGCTTGTCATTATTACACATGTATCATTATAGTTTTGTGACATGTTTAGACATGTTCTCTTAAATCAACATAGATTTTTGAAAATTGTAATAAAATTTGACTAAAATCTACTATTATAATAAAAGTAGTGTTGAAGTGTCATTATATCCAGAAATTGTTAATTTTCTAACTTCATTTAGTTTAGCAAATCTAATTTTCAGTGGCATCTGTTGTTCTTGAAAATAAACTGTAAAATCTTGGTTGCATTAATATTTTAATAATGTTTGTGTATTTGTCCTCTTTCTCAGATACAAAATGTTTCAATCATTGTAGCTTTATCATACTCCAGTAATTAATTGAAGTCCAACCTTTTCTTCATCCCCTTTAGCTTGAGTTTTCATGATTTTACATATTTATTTCTCATTCAGTTTTCCAGTTGAACCTTAGAATCATATTGTAAACTTCTTTCCTCCATAAAATATCTATTGTTTAGTTTGTGGCTGCTTTGACTTTTAAGTGACAGACTTTAATTTTTGACTACCAAGTAAGTTATCTTTTAAAAAATTTTTATTCATATCAACTCAACAATACAATATACCAAATAAGGGCATCACAAAGCTATATCATCAATTCAATGCACTACCAACCACATATGCCCTCTCCTTACTTATTGGTTACACCCTTTTGAAATTTGAGGCAATGTGTTTGGCAATCTGCTCACTGATAAATAAATTACCATGAATACTAAGATTTATAAATCACAATAGAGTTCTTGATCCTCAAGGATTATAGTTAAATCAAAGGAATGATTATTTCTGCACCCAGGAGTTACAAACTTTGGCATTTATCTATGTTTTATAAGTAAGATATTTCCCATTCGTGACTTTTATTGGAGTCCCAGTTACAACTATTAGATTAAATCGACACAAAGCTTCTCTATGTATATGTAGGACATTTGTTCACTAAGTAAAACACTCTTGGAATGAACAGACAGGCTTTTTCCCAAGCCCATGTAAAATATCTCTAAACATCTGGAGAGATTGGTTCTAGATAGAACCTACCCCAAGATTTGAAAGTATATTTCAAAGTAAATACTTTATAGTGGTATAATCAAACTAACTGTTCCATACACACACACACACACACACACACAACATATATATATAATAATCATATATATATATAGTATTGTATAAATAATTATTGATAACCATATTACGATTATAGATAACTAGGGTTTATTTCTCGAGCATGTTGTTTTAGGCTCATGGTATCAATCTAATAGTCCTCTGTATAGGATATTAATAATGATGGTTAAGTAATTAGGTGATACAGATTGGTATATAAATTCCAATTTCACTTCTGACAGAGTAGTAAAAAGGGACAACGAAACTGATTTTCCATGTATTTCCTGTATTAATACAAGATATAATTCTTGAATTTCCTTTTCTATGTAATGAATATTCAACTCACGGAAAAGCCTGAGTCTATCCATCCTTGAACCATGGTCAGGCTTCTGTCCACATGAGGACATAGAGTGTGGAGGAGCATGGCAAACCCGTTCACTTTGGTTCCTATTTATAGGTAAGTGATACAACTCCTACGCCGTTGTAAAAATATAAATCAAGATTTAGGGGTCTGGGATGAAGAGAGGCTGCTCAGAGTACAGTGAAAATTTACAAAAACAAAGGGGAAGGAATTACCTCTCTTCAAGGAGGTTTTATGCCCATAGAAGTAATTAAAAAAGCATTGGTAGATCAAGGTTTCAGTACTGGTTCTGGGCTGCCCTTCCAGGAACTGTTGGCCTGTGAGGCTGTAAAAACTCCCGAAACATAGGCTATGGGCTTACAACTTCAGGTACACATAAGAAATGGACACTAGGACCCTATTCAATATAAGGTGTGTATGAAGCGAATGAAAATAAGAAATCTAGTGAATCCGCACTGCAAACCAACAGCTGACTTCAATAGTATTAGAAAGCACTATGAAAACCACTACTAGAAAGAAAAACTTGCTGAAGTGTTCACGAAGGGTTTTGTGCACCACTATTATATGCCAAAGAGATGTAGTGCAATAGTGACAGTCTGATACATGGACCTGGAAAAGAAATAGTAAAGATATATATACTATTATATTTAAATAAATATATATGAGAATAGAATATATAGTATATAATATAGATATATATATATATGAGATGATATTAATTATATTAGTTTTCTTTCCAGGGTGCACATTTTGTCACATATATATTATTATATATATATTTATTAGGTACTATATCAAATATATAATATAAATATATATAATATTTTCATATTATTAAGTATTACTATGATCAAGAGAGGATTATATATCTCCTGATTTGATCTATGACCCACTCTTTGGATGGGTATGATACATGACTGACATAGCAGCCTTGGTGCCTCCTAATTACAGGGAATCTATCTAACATATTAGAAAGTTATTAGTATCCCTTATTCAAAGAGTTATAATCCCCCAACCAACATATCTCCAAGCATATGTGTCTGTACCCATAGAATAGCTTGTTAGAATATTTAATATGTATTGCTATTTGTCTTTCATTACTAGAATTAAAATAAGACTGCTAGATTACTCACCAGTAGAACATGGACAGTCCCAAGAATTTGACATCTCGCCTCATAAATGGAAGAGAAGGGGAAAAGGGAAAAGAGAGGGGGAAGGAGAAGAAGAAGAGGAAAAGTAGATATTCTATTTCTCATTCTCTCTCTCCCTCCCCTCCCAAGCCCAGAGACTACCAAGGAAGAGGTGGGCACGCTGGATTGTAAACACCAAGGAGGGGTGATGAATTGTGAGACCACAGCAAAAAATGGACAGGATTTTATTTTTTTGTGCCAGAAAAATCTCAATTGGGCTTGGGGACCCTGGGTTGTAATTGGGCTGGTACAGACACTCCTCACATTTCTTGCCTTAGTGTACTTACCAATTAAATAAATAAATAAATAAATAAATAAATAAATAAATAAATAAATAGTTTTCTTGAACTTTTGTACATTTCATAAAACAGGTCTTAATCTAAGTTTGATTCCTTTCTCCATCCATGCCTCTGCACCATCCCAACCCTCATGCATTCTGTCATATATGCTGTCTCATTCTTTCACGCATTTTACCCAAATGTCTTCACCCTTTGGTGCAAGTTCATCCAGTAGGGTCTATTCTGCTTATTCAGAGATCTTAGGGAAGTTCTACTGTCTCTCACTTAGTCATAATTAGTTTCTAACAGTTCTCAGACTAGAACCAACCCTCTACACATTTTCCTTGCACCAGTCTTGGGAACTTGTTTAATCATATCTATGTCCCTGGGTATGATGAAAATAAATTGCATGAAATTCGCAAAAAAAATCATTTAAAAAAGCAAAGGAGGAAATATCAGTGGATTCATGTTCATGTGCTTTAATAGTCCAGAAATACAAGAAACAGGGAAATAAATTTATATACATAATCTAAAAGCAATGATTTTAAACCTACCAATTAGATTACATGAGCAGCTACTGTAAATGTATTCCAATGTAAGTAAACATTTTAAAATTTATATTTTCTCTAATGTAAATTTTGAAATCACTTTTGGTTGTTTTTGTTTTGTTTTGCTTTTGTTTTTCAAACAGTGTCTTTCTGTAGCCACAGTTCACCTGCAACTCACCAAGTAGACCAGGCTGGGTTTGATCTCATAGAGACCCACCTTCTTCTGCCTTCTGTAAAATTTGAAATCTTAAGAGAATATTCATATACCGATGGTCAAAGTTTTGAAAGTTCTTACAATAAAAGTTTAGCTTCCTAATGGAAAATATCATATAGTCATAGGGGAAGAACAGTTTCTTCAAATGTCAGATGATTTTCAGAAAATATGATTTTAGTTGAGAAGGCTGAGGATTTGAACATTCTTTCCTCAAGTTCTGACCTTCAAATTCAAGATATCATGGAAGTTTTTATTTTGTATGATAATCAGCACCTTTCAGTAATGAAAGAGAATAAAAAAATAAAAATTTATGACAATAAAAATTGCTTATTTTACTCTGAATGTCTGGACCTAGATTTCTAATGATTACAGAAAATATTTTTTTGGAAATTTCATGTGTCTGTATGTTAATTTATAATTGTATTAAAAAAAAGACTGAACAGCATTATTCACATTTGATTATTCTTATCAAACTCAAATGCAAATTTCTGCCAGGCTTGGCAGTTGATGGCAGTACAGCACAAGATGGAAACCTGTGGTATATTATACTCACATTGTTTCCTTTAGAATAAATTATGGTGACTTGCAAATGATAGAAAGGAGGAAAAATAATACACTGGGCAATTGGTTTTTGAGAGTTGATAATCAACACTCACTTAAAAATAGTGGAGCTCTGTCAGCATGAAGAAATGCTTTCTTAAAAAAAACAATTCGGGCCACTTGAATGGTCAGTAAAAAGAATATTAATAGGCACTCATGCAATGTGCTTTGATTGTTTCAAAACTTGTTACAGCTTTAAATATGATTTTGAATTATTTCTCAAAATGACATTTAAGTGCATTTTATATTTACAAAGCATATCTTCATTATATTTCTTTTATTTTCTTCTCACTGGTTCTTTTCCATGTGGCATTCTAATGTAAATTGCTTGCTATCCATTATTTCCTGTAGTAGTTATATTCTTTTGACATTGCTTCTTAGTATTCCTTTGTTAAATATTTCAGAAAAAATGAATTTTAATATGTTTTCTTTTAGCCATATTCTTCATTTTTATTTTTAATCTAGGTACTCATATGGTTCTATATAAAATCCCATTTTATACTAGAGGAATTTACATTTTGAAAAGTGTTATGAAAATACATTATAAACAAAATAGTAATTTTAAGAGAACTGTATGGTAGGAGACAGGCTCTTTTAATCTGAGTTTAGCTGATTTATTGCAGTCTTTTCACTTTATTATATTAAACATTCCAGTTGTAAAACAAACAGTGATTTCAAATGCTTTTTTATTCCAAGACAAATAGTATTTAGAAGTTCATATATTATTCATTTATGTTAAATTATAAAGTCTACATCCACCTTGCATCTATAGTATTAAAAACTATTTTTAAATATAAAGTACTTAATTTTCCTCTTAAACGTATGTTATTGGTATGATGAAACATACATTTCTTCTTAATATATTGATTTTTTTATATTTCACAAAACTCTGATTATAATATTCACTAATATATATTTCTGTTTTTTAAAGAAACAGCTTGAAGAAATACCTAATATCAGCAGTCTTGTTTTGTAAATCATATTCTAAAATTCTTTTAAAGAAAAATAAAGATTATCATATTATTTAATCTCTAAATAAAGATATCTCTTAAAATCAAATATGTTTTTGGTAAGTTTTTACTATAATTCTTCTAATTATTTTTCACTAAATTATACTTATAAATCCAAAATTTTAATATTTTAAATTACTATCATCTGTGTATACACATATATATTTATGTACATAAATACATAGTGTGTGTGTGGTGCATATATTTTGTATGGTTGCCAAAATAAATATATTTACATATATCGAGAGGGTATATGTCAATTTGTGTTTAAGAGAGTGTGTGTGTGTGTGTGTGTGTGTGTGTGTGTGTGTGTGTGTAGGTTTCGAGAGGACCCCGGTGTTTCCTCCTCAGAGCAGAGGATTAACATGCAGGAGTCAATTCTCTTTCTACCCTGTTCACTCCAATGTTCAGCTAGCATCTTTAACTGATGAACCGTTTCATGCAAAATGTAGTTGTTATTTTTATCCACATTTTGGAATTAACAAATGGTTCAGTGAGATTAACTAATTGACTGTAAATCACTCCTTTTTCAAGTTTCAGTTCCAGGAATAATGTTGGACATATACCTACAAAGTAAGTAAAGAAGCCTTTGGCAGTTTGTGTTTATTGGCTGTTCACTGATCCATTTGGGAACAAGCACTGCCAAGGGTTTTAACCCAAGTTCTTCCCTTTTTAAAAATTAATTTTACTTTTCAAGCAGGTTTATGTTGCTGCAGTGTGTATACAATCTATCATGTGTAATAATGTGTGCAATTTGACATGAAACCCGTTTGACAAGATTACCACAATTACAAGATGCTTATCTAAAGCTTTCTACTTTCCTTATGGCCACTGTATTTGCATTTTTGTGTCTTCATATGTGCTAAGAAAATAGTATGAGCTCCAACTTTTTCTTGTATCCTGCAGGTAACCATACCCAGTGCAGTTCGCATCTGGAACTTATCTGGCATCATTCAAATTTTATTTCTATGAAACAAAATTTTTGGAGACTGTCCTTCAAACAAAGTAGATGTATCACACATATTGTTTACAAATTGAATTCTCTAAACTATCAAGATACCTAAAACAGGAAATAAATTATCAACCAATCCAAGTATTGAAAATTGTTGCAATAAAAATTCACAGTGAAACATAGTCTATATAGAAGCTCGATGGAGTTCACCTTAAATCTAACTCCAGAGTAAGAGGAAGTCAGTCTCTCTAAGATCTATGTCAGCCTGGTTTACATTACAAGATCAAGGCCAGTGGGGGCTACAAGGAGACTGTGTCTCAAAATCTGAAGAAAGATATCTGGAAGGAATTTGCGCTCAGCTATTAAGAGCACTGGCTGTTTTGCAGAAGACCCAGGTTTCATTCACAGCACCTATATTGTTGCTGACGATGATGGTCTGTAACTCCATTTCCAGGGAAATCTAACACATTCTTCTGAGCTCCGTGCGAGATGCAGGACTTGTTTGATCTTACCAATTGTAGACAATATACTCATACACATAAAAAATTAATAAGTATTTTTGAAAACTGAAAAGAACTACATACAAATAATTATTTTTGTAAATAAATACAAGCATTATATATTACATGTATTATAAAATAATACACTTATGTGCTACATGCTATTGGAAATGTAATTTCATACTGAAGAATTCTGAATAACATGCATGATTATTTTACTATTGAGACAAATACTACTTGTTTGTGTGCTTACTTTCCACTGTTTTTCTCTGAACATAATTTTGATTCTTAATCTTAATTTTTGAGTCAGTTAATTTATGTTATGGAATTAACAGTATGCAAGGATAAACATTGGTGACTATAAAGGATATTAATTTAAGTAATGGGCCATATTCTTCCTAAATTTAAGTTTAAGTGTCGGTAATGATTTCTGAGTCTGTGAATTCATAATGTTATGAAATTAACATTATGCAATGGTAAATGTTGGTTCCTATAAAGAATATTATTTTAAGTAATGAGCTTCCTAAATGTAAATTTAAATGTTGGTGAATATAAATAATATTAATTTAAGTAATGTGCTATATTTTTACCCTAAATTACTGTATTTATTTTTCAGTGCCAATTCTTAAAAAAACATAAAGTTATGAAATGTGAAAGCCACTTTACAAATATTATCATTTAAATCTGAACATAAAATTAACATAAATTTGTTTTTTATTAATCTAAATATAAAGCTTAATTTTTATAATGTTTTTGTGAAGTTCGTAAAAGATCCATCTTTCTACAGTTATATTCTATTAAAATTATAAATTTCCTAAATTATAAAAAAGCATAAATATTTTCTTAATACTAAGTTGTTCAATTATAATTATCAGTATAAATGCAAGCTCATAATACTATTAATTATAAAAAGCATACATTATACAAAATTTTAGAAGAAAATTGCAATAAATGAATGGGATATTCCTTAAAAGTTAAGGATAAGGGGGGAAACAGGGGTCTGCAAAAGAGAGGAAGCCATTGTAATTGTCCGTGTTCTTGCCCTGGCCTTTACCCTATGTGGTCTTAATAAATACTTGGTAAAATTGTACTACTAAGTGCGTGGCATAATTTGTTGGAATTTGACCAAGAAACTCGTACATCTAGGAGGTACTCTGCATGCTGCAGGGGAGAAAAATTCAATAGCCTTACCCCAAACTGGACTTGAATTGTGCAGTATTGACCTACAAAGCAAGATGTGCCTACTGATGCAACAGCGGTACATCTGTTAAGAAGTAACTCACTGCTTTCCAGTTGAATTTGAGGCCTCTGCATAACTGGGAATGTCATGCCCGATACTTTAATTATGGAAATACTATGGATGGTGAGGTCTTATGCCCTATGGCAGAACCTGCTATTTGTTATATTGCAGAATTGCTAAATTTCCTTCTGTCCAACGTTCCTCTTCTTATGGTCCCAAAGGCAAATTAAGGAACAGACTTTCCAAACCATAGTTTGGAAAATTATAATAAGTTTACTTTTGCTTGCTTTAAGAGTGAATGAGTGAGGGGGCTAGTTATAAGAATGTTCAGGACAGCTGGGGCTACAGGGGACCCTGTCTCGAAAAGAAAAAAAAAAAAAAGAATGTCAGGTGTTTCCCTTCCTTGATAGCCATACAGGAAAGTTCCCTCCTGGGCAGATCTCTGCCTACGCCTTATCCTCTCACCCTTATAGAGCCAAGGTCTACTGGCTGGTTGGGAACGATAGCTGACTCCCATGGTTCCTCCTTTTCCAATTTAGAAAGACAACATTCAAGTTTATAATCCTGGGTAGGCAGGTTCTCCTAAGCATGGGAAGGCATTTAATGTTCAAAGTCAGTCTTTCTTTCAGAGGACTATCCATGCTATAATTGTGAAATGAATATAAGTTCAAATAGCCTTTAAAATATGTTTTTTTTTTCCTCTCACAGACATGTACTGCTCTGAATCAATAGATAAACTTCTTTATGCAGGTCTGAGCATATGAGACGGAGTGCTTAGCCATCAGCCAGAATTCTTTATGGGCCCTCCTTCCCCACCACTGCCAAAAAGTCTGAAGGACCATTGAAGACTAGGAGGCCAGACCTAAGACTCAGAGAATGAGACATTCAGGGAAAATGTGTCTTCTAGACATGACATGCTAAAGCAATTAAGATCTCACAGGTACTATGGCTCTCTGCAGAACTGCTACATATGATCAAGCCAGCTAAAATTCTGGCATACATGGAGTAGAGGGCCTCCACACCAACCATAAAGTAAGGGTCTGTTAGCAGTGAGGAGGGAAAATCATTATTTAATGAGGATAAGGTACCATGTAGATATCTCACGTCCTAATATATGGCCCCTGCAAGATCACCAGTGAGTGATATATCTGACAGACCATTAACATCCAGAATATATAGACTACTCAAAAAAACAAGGAAGAAAACAAATGACCTACTCAAAAGATGGAGTAAAGAGCTCAACTGAGACTTCACCAGCGAGGAAGTAAAGATGGCTGAGAAACAACTTAAAAAGTGTTCAACATCATTAATAATTAAGGAAATGCAAATTAAAACCACTCTCACTCTGATAAGATTGGCTAAGATAAAAAAAAAAGACATCAAATGCTGGAGAATTTGTAGGGAAAAGGGAACACTCATCCATTCTTGGTCCATGTAAACTTGTACAACAACTATGGAAACCAGTATGAAGAACCCTTAAAAGACTAAAAATGAGCCTACCACCTGAACCAGTCATACCTATCCTGGGAATTTACTCACAAGACTCATCCTACTGCAAAGATACATGCACGGCTATATCTATAGCAGCTCTCTTCATAATAGTGAAGAGCTGGAACCAACACAAATGCCCATCATCTGACAAGTGGATAACAAAAATATGGTACATCTACACAATGATGTTCTATGCAGCAGTAAAGAAAGATGACATCATGAACTTTGCAGGTAAGTGGATGGAACTAGAACCTATTATGCTAAGCGAAGGAACACAGTAGCAGAAAAAAAACAACAAAAAACAAAACAAAACAAAACAAACAAACAAAAACCACAAATGGTTTCCCTCATTTGTGTATGCTAACACCAAATCTCCAGTTGAAAGGCAAGCTGAGCAACAACATTGTTGTACTTCTTTTTATCTGTGCTGTTTTAATGTGACTTTCTTAACAGACACTGGAATTGACCTACCATTTATTTTCAGACCTTGTAATTACCATCTATGGGTGGAAGATATGTATGCATACTTTAAAGTAATATAAAATTAAACAAAAAATATGCATACCAAAATATATTTTGGAATTAACATACAGTTTATTCTCTGAAGTCATTTTTGATACATATGGGATTTTATATGGGCATATTTCACAGCAATACTGATTGGAGGGAACAAAAACAACATAAAGACTGGGTCAAAGAACTGACTGATTGTTAAATTCTGCCCCAAATAACAAGCTTTTGCAGAAAAAAAAATCCTTGGAAAGACTGAGAGAAAGATGCATGAACAGGGGTGTGGTTGGGGCAATGTAACTGGGGTGTGGTTGGGGGCAGGGAGAGAGCGATATAATTAATTAATTAATTAATATATTACGCAAAGAACAAATTATCTATAACAAAATACATCATATAATATTTACAACACTACTGGGGCTGGAGAGATAGCCTAGTGGTTAAGAGCACTGACTGCTCTTGCAGAGGACCCGGGTTCGATCCCCAGCACCCGCATGGCGGCCAAGAACCGTCTGAAACTCCAATTCCAGGAGAACTCCAGTTCCAGGGGAATCCGAGACCCTCTTCTGACCTCCGCGGCATTGCACGACACGGGTGCACAAACCTACATGCAGACAGTACATTCATACACATACAAAAAATAAAAATAAAAAAAAATATTTACAACACTACCATTCATTTTGTATAATAAAATGAAAATATGATTTTTAGTCTCACTCAGTCTTATTTAATTTAATTTAATTTAATTTAAATTATGCCAGAACTTTAACTTTTAAAAAAATGTGCTCATTCTGATTGTGGAAAGGCCATAGATGAGATTAAGTAAACTAAAAATTTACTGCTTTGTGCCTTGGAAAATTCTTCAAAGATACAAAATACATTAGTATTTTTCCCATGAAAAGGCCCAAAATTATACATTTACATAATTTTCTACGTTGTTGCCCTAAGCGAATCCATAGTATAATGCCTCACATCTGTAGGCTTTACTGGAAGCATTTCAAAATTATGTTTCAAAATTGAATATTCAGTGACCTTGAAAATGTTGAATTCAAATTGTATTTTATCAGTATGAGAACTTGGTATTGCTCCTTTTATAGTTAGATTATAACTTAGGAAGATATATGTCTAATATATGTCTTTAATGAACAAAGTCTAATTTAATATAAAGGTCATTTTTTTATTAATTTATTTATTTCTGTATGTGTATGAATGTACTGTCTGCATGCAAGTCTGTGCACCCGTGTCGTGCAATGCCGCGGAGGTCAGAAGAGGGTGTTGGATTCCCCTGGAACTGGAGTTAAAGACGGTTCTCAGCCACCATGTGGGTGCTGGGGATCGAACCCGGGTCCTCTGTAAGAGCGGTCGGCGCTCTTAACCGCTAGGCCATCTCTCCAGCCCCTAAAGGTCATTTTTAAACTTATATTCCCAAACACTTTTAGAAAGATCAAACTCAAACCTGCTATAATTTTGAATCACGTGACATATGCTTGTATTTGCTTTTGAAATGTAAAATTTATTCAGAGTATAGAACAGTACATTATTACATCTAGACTGAGAAATTACAGAAATTGTTAGCCACCTTCTTTTGAAATGTAGGTTGAAATATAATTGCTCCTTCCTTTCCTTGTGATCCTTTATGAGAATGAAGATAGAATCCTAAATGTATATACAGCAACATTAAATCAACTCTACTACAGGCAGAGAAAAAAAAATGAAAGAAGAGGAAGAATGATTGCAAAAAATAATAAACATTGTACCTGAATAATAATAAAGGGAAATGCCACACAAATAAAATTAAGAATTCTACTTAACATTTTGAAATATGCTTAACATTCTTTACAGCATGGGAAATAATAATATCCCACTGAGGAATGAACATTTCATCAATCTAAAGCTGAGCATTGATCAAAGATTTCATATAAACAGGTGAAACAAAGGGAAAGGACTTTGCTCACAGGTTAAGGACTTTGCTTAGCTATTTACCTCCTAGTCAAGGGGAAAAGAGAATTCAAGTTAAAACATAGTATAAGACAAGTCCAAAGTGTATCCAGGAATTGTGTATGCTGTTGTGTCTTCATCTGTCAAGAAAGCAGTTAATTATCCAGTGGTAGAAAATCACAAAAAGAAATACAGATGGAATCAACAAAGTACACTTGAAATCAAAGTATTCTCTGTCCTTGTTCGTGAGAAAGGACCATCTGACATGCTGGCTAAAGGCAATGAGTATGGCAAGGGTTATGAGAGGAATGTTCAGAATCAGATGGTATCTAGTAACATCAACACATACTGACCAGGGGTTGCATTTATACATTCCCTTCTTTATACTAGATACTGTGTATGATAATCACACACAGGTATTAACAATTTTATTGTTATCCTTCCCCCATATTTTATATACATTCCCTTATGAATACATTTGCCTTGCTGCTTATCCAATAGAGGCAAAGACATTTTATGAAGTGTGAAACATTATCCATATGCCCTAGAATACATATAGCTGAATACAGCACCAGCACACTGCATCTTTGTGGCTAGGAATAAAGTGTGATTTCAGTTATGCAAGTACTTTCATTTATCAGGAAGAAGTTTTAATAAGGTGAACACATTGTGCTGATGTTGGATAGTCAAAAATGGAACAGTGCAAATTTTCTCTACTATTATCTCTTCATTTTACTGTTCTTCTATGTTAAAATTTTTTTCTATTAGAATAACAAAATTCTTTACAAAATAGATATTCATGGTGTGAATGTTATTCAGGTTGTTTTTCTATCACTGGCACAGTACTCACTTCAGTCCTAATAAATTCATTTGGCATGTCTCTGTGGGAAACAGAGCAAGAACTGAGCTGGTCTGTTTGCTTTGCCAGTCAGATCCCTTGACCAGCTCTGTTCAGTCATCCCATCTTTCACCCTGCTGGACTCTGACTCTCTAAGCTGCACATCATTTCCTCCCTTCTCCTCATTATTCTGAGAAAATTTCAAGTTCTTGTTATCCAAACAATAAGAATATACTTAGGAGTACATTTTCCATTAGTTATCAAAATTGAATTGCAATTGCTTATTAAAAACACACTACGCATAAAAATGATAATATAGAGAATGAAGTATCATGCTCCTCCTAACATAAGCAAGGTAATGACTTATGTCTTCCTTTATGGTTCTTAATCATATTTTACAAATAAAATTACACTTACTGAAAATGTAGTAGATATGCTAACATTTTTCTAAAGTTAAATTGATAATAAAATATTCACTGCTAGGACTGATGAGATGTGTCCATAGGTAAAGGAAAGTGCGGCCAAATCAGATAATGTGAGTTTGAGTATCCCCAAGACCCTCCTGGTAGAAGAAAACTGACTCCCAAAAGGTTTCTTTGTTTGTTTGTTTGTTTGTTTGTTTCTTTTTTCTGGTCTCTGGACCCACACAGAAGCATGATCTCCACTGCCTACATATACACAAATAGCTTAGCACATTTAATTAAAATAATCTCTGCCGGGCTGGAGAGATGTCCTAGCAGTTAAGAGTGCCGGCTGCTCTTACAGAGGACCTGGGTTCAATTCTCAGCACCCACATGGCGGCTGAGAACCATCTTTAACTCCAGTTCCAAGGGAATCTGAAGCACTCTTCTGACCTCCACGGCACTGCACGACATGGGTGCACAAACCTACAAGCAGACAGTACATTCATACACATAAAAAATTAATTAAAAAATTAAAAGAAAACTAAAATAATCTCTTCCTTTATTGATCCTCATTTTAAAATTTTTACTTTTTATTTTATTTAGTTTATTTTGGCTGACATACAAATATAATGTTGTACAAGTTTATAGGAGCGCATGATATTTCATGCATACATGCATTGTTTAAAAAACATAAACGTTGACATTTCATGCATACATACATTGTTTAAAAAACATAAACGTGTTGGGGCTGGAGAAATAGCCTAGCGGTTAAGAGCACCGACTGCTCTTGCAGAGGACCCAGGTTCGATCCCCAGCACCCACATGGCGGCTGAGAACCATCTGTAACTCCAATTCCAGGAGAACTCCAGTTCCAGGGGAATCCGACACCCTCTTCTGACCTCCGCAGCATCGCACGACACGGGTGCACAAACCTACATGCAGACAGTACATTCATACACATAGAAAAATAAATAAAATTTAAAAAAAATAAAAAAAAAACATAAACGTGTTGAACATGCCTAGGTTGTTAAACATGTATGATTTCTTAGTGGTTAAAAATTTCCACAGTTCTGAACAAATTACACGTTTCTTTCTGAGAAGCTTTTGAAATGCATGCAGTATCACATCTATATTGATCCTACTGTAAAATCGTACACCAAAGCATTATGGTGTATTTAATCAACTTGGTATTCATTGATCAGTTTCATCCACACATCCCTTCTTTTTTCTTATTATGTTAAGGGGTTCAGATTTTTTTCTTTTACTTTTATGTTACATTAAAAAAACAATGTAATATTACTTTAAATCAAGTCCAACTTCTTATTGTAGTTCAAAGTCAAAGTGTTAGAACATTTCAATTAGAATCCTGTGGTCATCTGGAGAGGTTCATAAGGCAGATCCTTTCAAAAAATTAATCATAATTCCACATTCATTATTCAAATTTACAATATTCATTTTATTTTAGCAAGAAAGTATAAGTTCCTGGCATTTGATCATAATTCAATTCCCAGTATTGGTTTAACACTATATAAATACAGCTCATTACTAAGGTAAACATGCAGACATATAGCATAAGCTGTAAGCTATATACCTTTGTTCTTTTATTGAAAGAGGAGGGAAACTAACACTTAATCTTATGATAGCTGATTTTCAGAATTATGTGGTTGATATCTAAATACTTTTTTTTTCTTTTTAGTTTTACCCTTTTTTTTGGTATTTTTGAGACAGGGTCTCCCTTTTAGTACCAGGTGTCCTGGAGCTTTCTCTGTAGACCAGGCTGTCCTTGAACCCACAGAGATCCACCTATCTCTGCCTCCCTAGTGCTGAGATTAAAGGTGTGCGCCACCATGCCCAGTGATATGTAAATGCTTTGGATCTTCTTCGGTTACCAGGAGAAGTAACAATAAAAGGAACAAGTAGTTAATTAAAAATATGTGTTTTCTTTGTCTCCCATTAACTTGTAGTTTTAGAACTACCTTGGTTACCTTTTTATTATATTAAAGTATTGCTTTATAATTTACGTTGTTTCTGGGAGTGATTTTATATTATCATTATTCCCAAATGATGTTAACACATTCTAAGGATGTGATTCTGGCTAACCCTTTATATGAACTTTAGATATTGTCACAAGTTAACCCAAGATGAACAAAATTAAAGGAGAATGTTTAAAATGATTGGATAAAATATAACAGAATGTCTCATGACTTCATTTAACTAAAATCATATATTAAGTCTTAAAGAATATAATCTTAAAATGTTCATTAATTAAAATCCTTGAAGAAATGTCAGACAGAAATTTACCTGACAGTTGGAGGCAGATATGGCTTTTCAGTAGCACCACTGTAATTCTTTCTGTTAAAATGCTTAAATACGTACAAAACACACTGGAATTATGTCGGATTTTATTTACACTAATATGGAGCACTGGTCTTTAAAATAAATGGATGCTAGCCAGGCGTGGTGGTGCATGCCTTTAATCCTAGCACTTGGGAGGCAGAGGTGTGTGCTTCTCTGTGAGTTCAAGGCCAGCCTGGTATACATAGCTAGTGCCAGAACGGCTGGGGCTACAGGGAGACCCTGTCTCAAAAAGACACACACACAAAAAAATAGTAAGTACCTTAAGGAGGTTCTTGTTAGGCTCTATCCGCTACACTCTGGTAAGAAAGATGCCGGGGTGCCACAATCAGTTGTAGATAAAAGTTTAATCGAAGGTTAGTTACAAGCAAGCAGAAAAGAAGCCGCAACATCTAACAATTCAGAATAGATAGAGCAGACGACGGGTAGGGCCGAGCACACTCCCATGGGACTGGAGGGCAGCGGCCTCGAGACCCAATTTCCCTTAGCTTTTATTCCCGGTTAGGGGTTTCTATCATAGTCATGGTGACTCCTCCTCTGATTGATAGGATCCTGGTTACAGATCAATCAGTTTTTTATTATGCGTATTCACCTGCTCTGGACTCTTTGTTCTATTGTTTTACCTGGTCTGGACCTTTCCTTCTCATAAAGCATGTAACTGCTTTTTGGCAGAAGTTAAATCACTCTACTAATAAAAGATTGATTTATCTATGCCATGCCTTTGTTTGTCCTTTTTTTAAAACTCTGGGGTGAATTCTAGGCCAAGATGGAGCTGACCAAGCTAAAATGGAGTCAGCTTGGTCCTCACAGTTCTGAGTATAGAATTAAAAATTAGTAAATAAATAAGTAAAATAATATAAAACAAATGGATGCTGTTAAAAGAATATGTATATCACTAGCTTGTATCAATCAAAATACAAATAAATATATAAAATGTTGATAAGCATATACATATTATATATGTATATAATAAGAATATATATAATATATATTACAACATCCCAGAGCAAGATACTGTTTTACTTGAAACAACTTACACTTTTACTATACAAAAGATGGCCTCACATAAAATATTTTCTGTGTAATTTCTAGGCATAAAATTATAGCAGAAATGTGACAAATGGAAGCAAGATGTCCTTTTTATTTTTTATTTTTTATTTTATGTGTGATAATGTACTGTCTGCATGTAGGTTGGTGCACCCATGTCTGCAATGCTGCAGAGGTCAGAAGAGGTGTACAGATTCCCCTGGAACTGGGAGTTAAAAACCTTTGTCCTCTGCAAGGCAGTTGGTGCTCTTAACGCTGAGCCATCTCTCCATCCACCCCAGCAATGTTTAATTATATGAAATATATATATATATATATATATATATTTCATTGTGGGGGATTGCTTTACCACACTTCAAGCTATATTACAATGCTATATTCATAAAGACAGCCTAGTACTGGCACGAAAACAGACCCATTGACCAATGGAACAAAATTGAAGATCCAAACTTGAGCTCATGCAATTTCAGCCACCTTATATTTGACAAAGGGGCAAAAAACTTCAATAGAAGAAGTGTAACATCTTCAATAAATAGTGCTGGCAAAATTTGATCACCATTTATAGAAGAACAAAATTAAACCTCAACCCCTCACCCTGCACAAAAATCAACTCCAAGTCGATCAAAGATCTCAACTATGAAACAAGAAAACCTGAAGGTGACAGAAAAAGTTGGCAGCAATGTACAATGCATAGGCATAGGATATGTCTTTCTAACTAAAAAAGTAGCCACACCAGAAATAAGGTCAGCATTGGCAAATGGGACATCATCAAACTCAAAAGCTTCTGCAAATTGAAAGAAACAATCAAGGAAGTGAAGAGAAAACCTACAGAGTGGAAGGAAACTGTCACCAGTGAATGATACTTCTAACAGACCATTAACATCCGGAATATATTAGACTGCTCAAAAACAAGGAAGAAAACAAATGACCTACTCAAAAGATGGAGTAAAGAGCTCAACAGAGACTTCACCAGTGAGGAGGTAAAGATGGCTGAAAAACAACTTAAAAACTGTTCAATATCATTAATACTTAAGTAAGTGCAAATTAAAACCACTCTCAGATATAATATCACTCTGATAAGACTGGCTAAGATCAAGAAAACAAAAGACACCAAATGTTGGAGAGTTTGGGGGAAAAGGGAAACACTCATCTGCTGCTGGTGGGAATGTAAACTTGTACAACCATTATGGAAAGAAGTGTGGAAAACCCTTAAGAGACTAATAATGAGCCTACCACCTGAACCAGTCATACCACTCTTAGGTATACACCCACAAGACTCATCCTACTGCAAAGACACATGCACATCTTTATTTATTGCAGCACTCTTCACAATAGTAGATCTGGAACCAACACAAATGCCCCTTGACAGACAAGTGTATAACAAAAATGTGGTACATCTACACAATGGAGTGTGTAGCAATAAAGAAAGATGATGTCATGAACTTTGTAACTAAGTGGATGGAACTAGAACCCATTATGCTAAGTGAAGGATCACAGTCCCAGAAAAAAAAAAGGCAAATGGTTTCCCTCATTTGTGGATACTAACACAAAATTACCAGTTGAAAGGCAAGCTGAGCAACATTATTTTTATATTTCCTTTTATCTGAAAGCAATTGTGTTGTTAAAAATGTATATATCATAACATGCTCTAGAATAGACCTACCACTTATTTTCAGACTCTGTAATTACTGTATATGGGTGGAAGGTATGTATTCAAATTTTAGAGTAATATAAAATAAATGGGGAGAATGTGAATTTTAAACATATTCTGGCACTAATATGCAGTTTATTCTCAGAGGTCATAATTATATGTATATGTGATGGTTATATAGGCATATGTTGAAGTAATACAAAGGGGAGGGAAGACAACTACATAAAGACTGGGTTAAAGAATTCAATGATACAGTTAAATTCTGCCCAAAACAGCAAGGCCCTGCAGTGAAAAATATTGGAAAGACTGAGAGAAGGATGCAAGACATGTATGCCAGAAGGCATGAACAGGGGTGGGGTGGGGCAGGGAGGGGAGAATGTGTCTAAATTGGACTGAAAGACAATGAATGAAATACAGAATTTATCAATAAAATATTTGAAAAAAGAAATGACATTTTGCTTTTATTTTTTATTGAATTTCTGTGAACAAAAATTTAACAATTTCAGTTCTTTCATTATCATGAAAATTTCACCACGCCACTCATCAAGTTTATAAGCTTTTTTAAAGATAAGGTAAAAGTGTGTTTGGTCCCTGAATGAGCTTTCAAATGTTTATTTAAAAGGAAATAGAAGATATAACTCAGTAGTTTAAGAACAAATGGTGCTATTTCAGAGGTCCTGGATCCTCTTCCCAGCATTCACACTTGAGCTAACAAACATCTGCAACTCTACATAAAGATCCGCCAACCGTTTCTGAAATCAGACAGCATGGTGCATCTGCATATATGCCGGTGAATACTTATACAAGTAAATAAAACTAAATAAATATTTTGAAAAAACTATTTAAATTATACCCAGACTTTAATATTTGTAGTTTGATAAAGTATGACTGTGTTATGAATAAAGTATCTTACATGAGTAAGGAAAAATATTGGAAGCCATTCTGTAAGAATCAGCATAAAAATGGAGGAAGATGTAGAAAAATCTTCATAAAGAATGAGGTTTCATAAGTTCTGTTCCAGGTGAGAAAATGCATAATGGCAGTGTTTGCAAAATCGCTATATAGGATATTCTTTTACTATGGAAAATCATCTGTCAAACACACCTTAACATTTTGTTTAACCAAATATTTGTGGATTATCTGGAATCACTGGGATATGGTACACATCCCAAGGCTAATAAATATTATCAGGCATTCTTGTCCTTTGGAATCAATTCATTTGTTCCAAGAATCAATTAGCAATTTTAGAAAGATCACTATAGTATGTGAACAGGAAATACATTTAAGGATTATGAGTTTTTTTCAAAGCCAATTTTTATTGAAGCTTTGTGCATTTCATAAAAATTTCAAATAAAATCTAGACCCGTGCCCCCCTCTCTGTCCCTCACCCCACCAGAGCTCATGCATTCTGTCAAACATGTTTTTCATCTTTTTCTGTCTCTCTCAAAATTCTCGATGCAGAAGTTGACTCTTTCAAGCATAAGTTCACCTTTTCAGTTAGTTCTTTGACCCAGTCTTGTTGTTGTTGTTGTTGTTGGTGGTGGTGGTAGTGTTCCTTCCAATATGCATCACTCCAAAATATTCATATATGCATTCCACATATATCATAGGTTTTAGTATCTTCAGCTTATGAGGTTTGTTTTTTTTCTTATTAGGCTGAAAAATGTCGTGTTTGAAGGCTCTTCCTTGGCAAGCCCAAACCACAATCAGTCCTGTCCTTGTGCTCCACACTGGGGTTTTCCTTTCCCATGGTCAGCAAATGAGGTCCAGTAAGCACCACAACCTGTCTTGATCTTTCTGTACTGGTCTCTGTGATAGAGCCTGGGTAGTCCAACAATGACAGTCTATACTCTGAAGAGGCTGAAACATCAGTAGTATCTCAGTCCACAAGTTGGATGTCTCAGCAGTCCCTATCTGGCACTGAAGGTTTGGAGTATTCTTGGAGAGACATGAGTCTTCAGTCCATATTGGAAGGTTGAAAAGCTGTGTCTCATGTCTTTGAAGGGTGGAAAAACAGGGAAAGCTACAGGGTAGCTGCATTTGACGGTAAGGCAAAACAACTGTGCTTTCTTTTTATTCCTTTTTGTCATTTTACTAAGATCTCAGGTTTTAGACCTAAAGTACAGTTTCTCAGGCCTATTTATTTATTTATTTATTTATTTATTTATTTATTTGTGGTTATACTTTCCTGATTTTATTAATTTTTTTAAAATTTATTTCGGTATGTGTATGAATGTACTGTCTGCATGCCGCTGTGTGCGCCCGTGTCGTGCAATGCCGCGGAGGTCAGAAGAGAGTGTCAGATTCCCCTGGAACTGGAGTTTTCCTGGAATTGGAGTTTCAGACGGTTCTCGGCCGCCATGTGGGTGCTAGGGATCGAACCCGGGTCCTCTGTAAGAGCGGTCGGTGCTCTTAACCGCTAGGCCATCTCTCCAGCCCTAACTTTCCTGATTTTAAAGAGGGTATTTTCAGTTTTTCCCGATTTAGTGTGATGTTCACTTGTAGTATATTGTCTTTATTGCCTCCTGAAAGTAGCAATGATTTATCAATTTCAACGTTACTGGCATGTAGGCTGATGAGAATTATAAGATACAGCTCGTTATGACAACAGCATATGACTGACTTTATCCTCAAACAGTTGGAAACCCCATGCTAAGAGGAACGTTTAAGGATTCACCATTGCTTCAGACAGTAGGAAGAAAAACCTCATGATGAGAATGAGAATCACTGAAGCAGATTCTCAAGAATGAAACAAGATAAATTTTGTGTCCTATCCTATCTAGGCAAGCCAGGGGATAAAAACATTCCTCTCAAGAGTGACAACTCAATTGTGACAAGAAAGATACAGGCACAAAATGAAGTAACAATACCATGGCCATTGGCTGCGCTTACCTCTTTCCTAGACTCACACAATTGTTTGATAGTTTATCTTATTCCACAATATTCTCTTATCTTATTATTTCCACATGGCAGACAGAGGTATATGATTAATACATAACCCATTTCAATCCTCTTGAAATGCTCCATTGACTTTTATTTTACTCATACAAAGTCATTGAAAAACTAGCAGAGCTCTGTGCTGATTACAGCACTATTAACTATAGCAAATTTTACTTTCGAATTAGCCATTTTGTACATTCATCTAAAGGAATGAATCTTATATAAAATAACAGTTCAGAGAGTTGGTATCCACCCCCATATTGACTGGCATTTCATTCCGTAATTATAGGACATTCTCCATCACTTGCTACCACTTTTTTTTTTTTAACAAATTGCATTTTCTCAGAACATTTTCTCTTATTTTATTTTAAACTGCAAGTGTTTTACCTGAATTTTTATGTTTGGTATTTGATACATTCAGATATATTTCATCTGTGCTGGTTAGTTTTTCTTAACCTAATGAAAAGTAAAGGCACCTGGCAAGAAAGAAACTCAACTGAGGAATTTCTTCCATGTAATTGGTCTGCAGACTTGATTTTGGTCATAATCTTGATTTGCTAATTTGCGTAGGAGGGTCCTGATCACTGTAGATGGTGCCATCCTAAGGAGAAGTGGGCTATGTAAGAAAGGTGCCTCAGCAAGACAGAGAAAGCAGTCCAGTAATCAGTATTTCTCCTCCATAGACTTTGCTTCAATTCATGTTACAAGATTCTGTGAGCTATATCCCTGACTTGTCTCAGTGTTAGATTGTGACATGGGAGGTGTAAACAGAAATAAAACCTTTTCTCGCCAAGTTGATTTTCTGGTTGAATGTTGATTGTCTTCATCACAGCAATAGAACAGTAACAAGAGCAACATCACAGTTATCCATATACAGTAAAAATTAATTTCATAACAAAAAGGCCTTATTTATTTTCCATACAGAACATAATGGACAAATATCAGTGTCCAGTTCATCTATGTTGAGTAGGTTACTAACTTTAAAAAATTTATATATTATTTTTATGTATAGAGTGTATTGCATGCAAGAGTGTAAGTGTACCCATTTCGTGCAATGCCCAGGGGTCAGAAGAAGGAAGCAGATCTGAATCTGGAGTTTCTTGAAACAGTTATTTGCTGCCATGTAGGCACTGGGACTCAGAAGCAGGTCCTCTGTAAGAGCACCCATTGCTCTTAACTGCTGAGCCATCCCTCCAGCCACAATAAGTTATTACTTTAATAAATAACATTTCCCCCAATGTAAATGTCAAAACAGTCAAAAAGAAAAAAAATATTATATACTTCATGTAATCTAGAAATCTAAAGGATGTAATATTTAGTTTTGTGTGTTAACATCAGTAACCACGGAGTTATTGTATTAAACATGATTTCTGTATGAATATTTCCACTAAGATGGACATTTGGATGTATTGACATAATTATGTAATATGTTCTTCCTGGTATACATGACATTCATTCAGTCTATGGAACAGAACAAAGAGCCAAAGGATGGGACAGGAGAAATCTCCTCCCTTTAATTCTCCTGTATCCTTGACTGAGTTAATGTATTTCACTTGTCCTCCAGATATTCTCCTGGAATATATTCCAGTGGGTCTTCTGTTTCTCAAGAATTTCCATGTGACTATTATTATATAACTGAACGTCTTGTGCTCCAGTATGAAGAATTATTACTATAGATACTCTTCCCGCAACTTTTGAGTAAGTCATTCCTCAAGAATAATAAATCTTTGTCTGTCATTCTCTCTCTCATGAATAGTTTTCAACTCATGATTTGAACATTTACTGAAAAGCACATTATTCTTTGATATTGTTCTTATGCTAATATCATAGAGTATACTTTTTTTAATTAACATGGCTATAATGTAACTAAGGAAAGTAATTGTACAGAAGCAACCTTCATATAAACAATCTAATTTTGACTGAAGCATTAGATAATGTACTGTATATTCCAGTTAATTTTCTGTAGAACTTTGATGGAATAATGTAATAAGATTCTTGTTTTAAGGAATAGAAGACATATTATTTATTGGCATATCAGCAGAAAAATTTAGAAAATAAAACGCAAATGTATACCAGTTAACAAATATGCTTAATTCCAACACTTATTTTTCATACTTTATTTTAAATACAGAGAGGGAGAGGGAAAGGAGAGAGAGAGAGAGAGAGAGAGAGAGAGAGAGAGAGAGAGAGAGAGAGAGAGAGAGAGAGAAAACGTTGGCCTTGAGCTCTGTATATAGCTGAGGCTGAATTTGGTCTTAGCTCCTGCTTCCTCTCCAGTTTTGACGGTACAGTCTTATGGCGCTTTACTTCTTGTATACACTGCTGGGATTAAATGTCATGCTTTTGAGCCGGGCATGGTGGTGCATGCCTTTAATCCTAGCCCTTGGGAGGCAGAGTCAGGCGGATCTTTGTGAGTACAAGGACAGCCTGGTCTACAAAGCGAGTTCCAGGACAGCCCGAGCTACGAGGAGACTCTGGTTCAAAAAGACCAAAAATAAATAAAATAAATAAATAAATAAATAAATAAATAAATAAATAAATAAATAAAATAAAAAGGCTTTTTACATGAAAGGCAAACTCTCTATTAACTGTGTTTCTTGTTTCATACACCACGCATGTGATTGCTGCTTTGCTGCTATCATAATTAACTTAAGCTGAGTTATTTACATAAGAACACAATTCAAGGTTGGAGAGATGGCCTAGAGGTTAAGAGTACCAACTGCTCTTGCAGAGGACCACACAGTCAAACACATAAAAAAAAAAAAAAGAACACAATTCATTGTCAGAACTCTGAGTCTGGGAAGTCCAAGTTAAGGACCAACTTCTGGGAATGATTCCTTAATCACCACATGAACAAAATTGGAAATATAAAAAGAAATACCTTATGCTATCATCAGACAGAGATGCATAACAGAAAGTAAATATTGTTTTGCAATATTTTTAATATCCGTATTAATTTTCCATGGGGTGGTGTCCTCATGAACTAACACAATATGAAAAGGCCTCCCTCAAAAGGAACTTGGGCCCACTTTCATCAGATGAATGTTGGGAAGGGAGATTCTTGAAATCACAGCCTGTTTCAAAATGACCCCCCCCCAAAATGCAAAGCTTTATACATGAAAGGCAAGTTCTCTATTAACTGTGTTTCTTAACACAATTTCGCTGTTCTATATCTTTCAATGACAATATTTATTACATCAATGTATATTAGAAAGTTGAAGTGGTACAGATTAGAGGGAAAAACAGCACAGGAACAGGGACAGGGAACTGACTGAAACAGTAAAGTTCCCCCATGGACAATAAATCTCTGCTTTGAAAAAAACTTTAAAAGAACCAGAAAATATAAAGGGCAGGGATAGCAGGGTGCATGAACTCCGGTGGGGTGGAGGGCATGGAAGACAGGATGAGTCTAGATTTGACTGAGAAATAATGTGTGAAATGCACATAACTTCAATAAAAATGTTAAAAGGAAAAAAAAGAAATTAATATTGCTAAAAAAAAATCATATCCTTGTCAACTCTGTCACTAGAAGATGTTTATATTCTGGTCTCAATATAAGATGGTGGAGGGCCTGAAGAGATAGCCTAGCGGTTAAAAGCGCCAACTGCTCTTGCAGAGGACCCAGGTTCGATCCCCAGCACCCACATGGCAGCTGAGAACCGTCTGTAACTCCAATTCCAGGAGAACTCCAGCTCCAGGGGAATCCGACACCCTCTTCTGACCTCTGCGGCATTGCACTATACCGGTGCACAAACCTACATGCAGACAGTACATTCATACACATAGAAAATAAATAAATAAAAATTAAAAAAAATAAGATGGTGGAGTAAAAAGTGCGAAGTCTGCATAATCAACTCTGAAATCGTGGATGCCAAAATAAAGGAGTTGTAGTTTAAAAAAAAAAAAAAAAGGAAAGTGTCTTATGGTATATTTTATTGCTATTTTTATCTTATGTGTATGCATATATTGGCTGCATGTATATGACTGAATCTATGTGAAACAAGGTTCATGGAGGCCAGAAAAGGATGTTGAGTCTCTTGGAGATGGAGTTTTGGATGGTTGTTGGGTGCCATGTGGGTGCTATAAATCAAACCTGGGACTTCTGAAAGACCAGACAGTGCTCATAAGTGCCGAGGCATCTTTCCAGCAGAAAGTATATGTGTGATTTGTATATAAGCATATTTGGGAGGTGTACAAATTGGAAGGAAGAACAACAACAATAAAAGACTGAGTTGAAGCTCTGACTGAAACAGCAGACTTCTGCCCAAAACAGTAAACTTCTGGATTGAAAAATTTGAAAAAGGCAAAGAAAAAGATAACCGACATGTATGGCAGAATGCATGAACTCTGGAGAGGTGGGGGGCAACAAGGGGGGAATGGGTCTAAATTTGATTAAAAATGTGTGAAATACACAAAACTTCAATAAAACATTTGTGTAAAAAGGAACTATGAAAATAAAATAAAAGTTCAATAAATAAATATTAGGTGAAAATGAATCATGGTTTTCTCTTAACTTTATTGTTTGTTTTCCCCTCTGTAATCATTTTCTTAATAAAATATTTATGTTTAGCATATTTCATACATCATTCTCAGTCCAATTTAGACGCATTTTCTTTTCCATGCCCTCTACCCCACCCTATTTCACCTATTTCATGCATTCTGCCATACATATCTTGCATCTTTTTCTCAGTCCTTTTATAAAGTTTTTCTCCGCAAAGGTTTATTGTTTGGGGATGTTAACTGTTCTGATCAGTTCTTTGACCTGGTCTTTATGTTTTTGTTGTTCCTTCCCATTTGTATTGCTCCAAAATATGCCTATATATACATCACATATATACCAAAATTATGACCTCAGAAAATAAACTGTATGCTAATTCCAAAATATATTTAGGATTTGACATTTTCCCTTTTATTCTATATTACTCTAAAATACGAATACATACCCTCCACTCATACACCACAATTACAAAGTCTGAAAATACGTGGTAAGTTAATTCTAGAGCCAGTTAAAGGATTCACATTATAACAGCTCAGTTGTCTTCAGATAAAAAGTAATATAACCTTAACTTTGCTCAGCTTGCCTTTCAACTAGGGATTTGGTTCTAGGATCCACAAATAAGGTATACCAGTTATCGTTTGTTTTTCTGGGACTGTGTTACTACACTTAGCATAATGGCTTCAGGTTTTATCCATTTACCTGTAAGGTTCATGATGTCATCTTTCTTTAAGGCTGCATACAATTCCACTGTGTAGATGTACCACATTTTCTCTATCCACTTGTCAGTTGAGGGTACCTGGGTTCTTCCAGGTTTTGCTATTGTGAAGAGAGCTGCAATAAACATAGATGAGTATGTTTCTTTGCTGGGTATATACCCGCAGGATGAGTCCTGCAGGTATATTCCCAGAAGTGGTCTGATTGGGTCTGGTGGTAAGCTCATTTTCAGTGTCTTAAGACCTGTCCACAAAGCTCTCCATAGAGGTTGCACAAGTTTGCATTCCCAAGAGAGATGGATGAGTTTTCCTCTTTCCACACAACCTCTCTAGCATTTAGTATCCTTTGTTTTCTGGATCATAGCTAGTCTTACCAGAGTAAGATGGAATCTTAAGGTTATTTTAATTTGCATTTCCTTAATTATTAGAGATGTTGAACACCTTTTAAGATGTTTCTCAGCCATCTTTACTTCTTCATTTGTGAAGTCTCTGTTCAGCTCTTTACTCCATCATTTGAGTGGGTCATTTTAATTTCTTCCTCCTTTGTTTTTTGAGTAATTTATACACTCCGAATGTTAATGCTCTATCATATGTATCACTGTTGCAGGTTTCCTCCCAGTCTGTGAGTTTTCTGTATGTCGCGTGTTGTCTTTGTTCAATGTCTTTGAGTCTTGCACAATCGAATTCCACATGCTGTTCTTCCCTTCTCTGCTCAGCTCCAGGATTTGTCTCCTGCCTGCAGTCTGACAGTCTCTAAGCCTCACTCTGACAAGAAGGGGGGAGGGAAAAACCACAGGAGATCACCCATGGAATGGAACGAACTCACACATACATGGAGAGCCGCGGAGGATAGGAACTCCATTTATTTTCTGTCAGTGAGGGCTATATATTCAAGACTACTGTTCTTTGGGCAAGGAAGTGGGGAGCAGGCTGAAGGGAGGGATGAGCCAACTTGGTTCTAATCGGGGGTCTGCAGAGCTCCAGTTTCTGCAACAGGTAACTAGAGGTGTGACATTTTGCTCAATGCCTCAAGGGAAGGGGCCTGGAACTTTGCAGAGATAGGGTGAAGCAAGAATCATTGTAATATCCCAAATCTTCCTGCTACAGATAACTCTGGAAGCCCACAGAGATATCAGATAATTGGAGATCTCCTGGGATAGGTCTTACAAGTTCTCGCTTGAAGCCACACAGTTACATTCCCACATCCCATCCTTTGTTTTTTAATTAAAATGAAGCAGTAATGTCAAGGTCCTCTGGGGAGTCCCTTGGGACAGCCTGGTATTGGACTAGAAAAGTCTTGGCTGAAACCTCAGTGAGTGTATTGATTTGGTTTTTGATAAACAGGACACAGGGTGTGATAGTCAGGAGGAATCCTAGGGTGAATATGGGTCCCAGTAAGGGTAGCAATCAGGAAACTAGTGGGTTGGAAAACCATGGGACAGAAACTTGTGGGGAGTACCTATCATGGAGTTCTTTCCTGAGGTCCCTTAGAGTTTTAACATTTTGCTCAACAATACCAGATTCATTTAAATAAATAAAAAAACATTCCTCCCCCAGGAACATGCATGTTCCCCCATTTTCTGCAGTCAGTAAATCCAGGGCTGGCTCGTTCTGCATCAGCACCTCTGCCAGAGAAGTTATCTGCCTCTGGGGCGATTCAAGGATACTCATTGTGGATGCCATTGCTTCATCAAGCTTAGTTTGGAAGTCTGCTTCCATGCTGTAAACCTTCGCTAGGGCTCCGCCCACAGTTCCCATCACTGACAGGGAGAGAGTGATGCCTAGGCTGACAAGTACTAGGATGAAAATCTCTCTCTTTTGATGGTCTGGGTCAGGTTGCAGCATCCAAGTGACTTCCTCCTTCTCATAACCATCACACCAGAGGAAGAATGGTGATTTGACACACAGGGTCTTGTTGAGAGGGACACTTCGGAGGCACCTGAGGTCTGGGGCTGCTGCAGCCTTCACTAAACAAATAGGAAGTGTGGTGAGTTGGTCAAAGAGATGAATGCCATGAATCACTGGCTCTGTCTCCATGGGGGCAGATTCCTGTAAAGAGGTGTTAGAGGGAATAGCAGTGAAAAGAGGGCATGTGAGGGATGCATAGAAAAAAAACATTGGGAGACATTAGGGTGGATGGTGTAATTAAGGTGATCTCTGGCATATTCAATGTACTGAGGGCATGTCACAGTGGACTACAGCCTTCCTTCCATCATGTACTCCTGTAACAGAATGTGGGATTGTGTGAGGATGGGCTGAAGAGCTATCACAAACTGGCAAGAGATACGAATATCTGCTGCAGGGTAACAGGTGTTGGTGTAAGGGTAGAGTTTTCCCTGTATTCCAGCTCTCCAGTACTCACTCCAGGGGTCCTGTGTATTAATTTTAAAATGGTTATTTTGGATTTGGAATAGGCTTCTTGTGCTGCGAACACTCTGTAAGAGAGATGAAACTGCAATGAGAAGTGGGGAGAGGGGATTTTTGTCTAATGGACAAAGGATCTGGATAGTCAGGGCAGCAGATTGATCACATACATACTGTCTGAGAAGAGATTAAGATGCCTGCTGGATTCTTTTAGAGCTAGATAAACAGCATAGAGTTCTCTGTACTGTGAGGAATGGTCAAGGAGTGGGTGAAACGGGATCTGAGGGGCTTGATCCAGGTTGTCATAAATGATGGCTGCAGCCCCTCGCTTCCCTCCATCTGTGAAAACAAATGCAGCCTGCCTTATAGGCACATCTTGGAAAAGATGGGGAGGAAGCCAGTTTAGCAATGGGAGAGCAGAGACCCACCTGTCATTAGGATAGTGATTTTCTATCTGTCCTGGAAGTCCCATGAGGCTTACAGCTATATGAACATGATTTCACATCAGCCACTAGATATCCAGGAGGGAGAATGCTGTCACTATAACATCAGGCTCCTTCCCCAGTGTTTGCAGGGAAAATTACCTCCCATTTCTTATCATAGTAGCTGAAGAATCCATTTCAGTTAACAGTCAGGGAGTTCCCCCTATGGGCATGTGCAGCCACTCTACCACTCATCTGGATTGGTAAAGGGCCCCTACGAGAGTGGGTGTAGTGTTAAAAATAAGCAAAGATTTGTTTGTTCCAACAGGACAAAACGTCACCAACTTAACGGCTGAGAAAGAAAAGATACAGGTTTGCATTGAGTAGGATGTACCAAAAAGTGGCAACGGAAAGGCTGACCCATCTGAACATTCAAAGGAAGAAAAGCCTCAGATTGCCATAAACATCGAACCCCTCTGTGGATCCTACATGTAACAACTAGTTATAATGAGTCCTAATGAAACTTACCTTCTAGGTGCCACAAAGGTTCTGATATGAGAGACTTCCTTGCCTTCCCACCCATAGAACAAGGAGAAATATGACAATGATGAGGTCGCTCCCCAACTGTAAATTGGAGACAACTATTGTAGAGGTAATCTCTTATAAAACCGGTAAAACTGCTTTCTTTAATTGACTACTAGACATGGGAACTGTGGAAGGGATTACTCTCTGTTCAGAACCAAATATAATACTAAAGTCCTAGGGCTATGCACTCAGGCAAAATATATTAATACAGGAGCTCTGACATCAGCAATGGATTGTTCTACCAGGTGGATGTTGGCCAGGGGATCCAAGGCCCCACAAAAGGTAAGGGCTCCTTGCCTCTAAGTTGGGATACCTACAGGAGGAGAGGCAATAAGACCCTGCTGCCGAAGACCTGACGTTAACATGGGAGGGATGTATTGAGACCACACATGCAAGTGTACAGATGGCCTCTGGAATGCCAGAGAGTGTTACCAAAGGCCACTAAACCAATAAAGCAAATATGGGTCTCCCTGAGTCAAGCAAGACTCCACCGTCAGCACCAGCTACACCTCACCTGCCTGGAAATACTGTGCAGCAGAGGCAGCCATGTGCCTGTATATCCCAAATCTAATTGGCTATTGGCTCTCCCCTTGGAGAAATAACCCATGGCTGATGCCACAAGCTTACATCCTCTACAGGTTAGGAGATGTTATAAGCCACAGTAAGACCCTGTCATATTTAACAGGGGGGAAAATTGTAATTCATGGATTAACATATCCAAACATGTGTCTATGCTAAAGTAACCTACCATAACTATTAGTGCTGCTTAAATACCTATATATCTAATTGCTTGTTCTTCATTAGTAGGATCGAAAGGTTATTCCTGGACAAACTGTCAGCCCATGAAAGGAAACAGCCAGAATTGACCAGAGTCCAAGTCAACAGCTCCAGAGAGAGTGGACTGTTTTACCTCTCATCCACCTGTGCCCCTTTTCTAAGCCTAGGGAACAACCTGCGGAAGAGGGGGCGTGGTAGAATGTAAGGGCTGCGATTGGGGTGAATGGTGAAACTACAGCAATGTAGTCTGGACACTCATTTGATCAACTTGATTGAACAAACAACCTGTCACCCCCCACTGGATGGTGGGGCTGTAGGTGTTTGGGCACAACAGCCTGCAGATAGGTTTTGCATGAAGGATGCTTGTACTCATGGATTATCACTTATAGCTAAAAATGAAAAAAAAAAAAATTGAGAGAAAGATGCAGGACAGTTATGGCAGAATGCATGATCTGGGATGGGGTGGGGGTGGGGGGGAGGGAAAGGGAAATAAGCCTGAACTGAATTGGAAAAAATGTATGAAATGCACAAAGCATCAATAAAAACTAATTAAAAAAAATAAGCAACTGCACAGGAAGAGAGGGTGTAAAACGTGCTAAAGCCATGCTCTGGAGAGTTTGGTTGAATTCAGCCAGAGGTTCTGAGGCTTCTGCTGTGAGCTTTCACCTGGAAGCTCGGTTTCTGTCACCTTGAAGAAGGTCAAAGAGAGGCTGTAGCGTTGTGGTGGGGATGGACAGCCATGGGCAGAGCCAGTTAAGATTTCCTAGGAAGGATTGAAGGGATGCTAGCGTGAGCTGGGAAGTAAGGGAGAGAGAGTACAGGTTTGAGTGATCTCACTGCTGTGAGAGAAATTTCAGTGCCTAGGAAACAAATTGGGGGAATCATTTGAACCTTAATATGGGCTATTTTAAATCCAAAAGGTTCTAAGGATGGTACAAGCCTGTTCTTTAAAGTTGCTGGGTCAGTTGTTAATTTGCCACAAACTAAAATGTCGTCCATAAAATGGAAGATCTGTAGACCCTGTTCCATATTGGGTTTAAGGGCCACTGCTACTGCCTCTTGGCAGAGTGTTGGACTGTTGGCCATGCCTTGTGGGAGGAGAGTCCACTCGTAATGAGTTACCAGACGTGAGTTGTTAATTGCAGGAACTGAGAAAGCAAACTGTTTGCAATCGTCAGCATGGAGGGGAATTGAAAGAAAGAAAACAGGCTTTTATATTTAAGGCTAGCAGAGGGGTGTTAGGTGGAATAGCAGAGGCAATGGGGAAACCCCTCTGCGGAGATCCCCATATATCATAGTTTTGTTAATGGCTTGAGCATCTTGTAAAAGATGCCAACCTCCTTTTTGCCTTTTTTATGACAAGCACAGGGGTGTTCCAGGGACTGTGAGATGGACAGATGCGTCCCAATGAAAACTGTTCCTTGACTAAGTCTTGGAGAGCTTGTAACTTCCCCCTGGTAAGGGCCACTGCTTAATCCAGACTGGATCCTCTGACTTCTAGTCCAGATGAGGGGGAGGATATTCTGTACTGACCCTCAGGATTGGGGGTGCTTTTTGCTAAGATGATAGAGGCATTTCCCCTCAGTTAAATGGTCTATCTGGGCATGGTTGTTCTCATTTGGAGTGGCAATATCCACATCCAAAGCCTCCAAAATATCTCTCCCTAGCAGACTGATATTAGTGGTGCTATTAATGGGCAAATCTGACCTGTGTTTCCATCAGAGTCTTCCCAGGTGTAAACATTTTTAGTTATGGAAGACAGTGAGGGCCCTCCTATCCCTAGAAGTTTAGGTCCTGGGAGCAAGAGCCAGTCAGGGGTATTTCTTGCTGTTTTATAATGGTTCTATCTGTCCCTGTATTTATCCAACATTTAAAAGACCTCCCCCTATTTTGTGTTTTTTTTTTTTTTTGGTCTTTTCGAGACAGGGTCTCCCTGTAGCCCCAGTTGTCCTGGAACTCACCTTGTAGACCAGGCTGGCCTTGAACTCACAAAGATCCGAATGTCTCTGCCTCCCAAGTGCTAGGATTAAAGGCGTGCACCACCACACCCAGCCCAGGATGTGAGCCTTCTGAAATAGGTGCTGCCCAGAGGGCATGCACTGACTTATTTTTCCCTTTTTTCCCTGGGTTAGGGGCTGCCCATCTAGGAATTTAAAGGTGGCAATTTTTTTCCCATCTTTATCATAGTTTGAGTGGCAATCTTTCCTTCAATGATACCCTTTTTTACACTGGGGGCAGAGAGCATGTGGAGGGGCATGCAGAAGGCCGTCTGGGAGACACTGGTGCTTTTAGGCACTGTCTTTCTAATGACCTCTGTCTCCACAGTTACAGCATTTTTCATTTGTGGTGACAGCAGCCGCAAATGCTTGAACTAGGTAATTAGCTTTGTGGGAGACTGTGCCACGTCCTGAGTTGCCACTATCCATCTGTCATAATGGTCACCTTTTAAGCCCTGGCACGCTAGTTTGCACTCTGAATTCATTCCCTCCCAGACAAAATTTTTGAGGAGTATCTCTCTGGCTTCAAAGATGGGGATCTTCCTCTCTAGGGTGTTTTTCGTTCTTAAGATAAACTCAGACAGGGGTTCCTCAGATTTTTGCCTAGGAAATAATAATGAGGAACTGGCCTGGGATTCAGTGGGTGGTGTAAATGTATCCCAGGCCTGTAGGGTGCAAAGGCAGACCTGGTCAAAGTACCCTGGGGCCAGTCTGGTCTGTTGCATCCTTGTGCTAAAATCTCCTTCTCCAAAGAGCTGTTTGTAACCCCAGTCTATGTTAGGTTGCTCTTGATTTCTCCAAACCTGTTAGAGACTTTCATCTCTGCACAGTGCTTCCCATTAATATGAGAGACTTTCTTGCCTCCCCACCATAGAACAAGAAGAAATATGATGATGATGATGATGATGAGGTCGTTCTTCAACTGTAAATTGGAAACAACTATTATAGAGGTAATCTCTTATAACACCGGTAAAACTACCCTCTTTAATTGACTAATAGATATAAGAACTGTGAAAAGGATTATTCTCTATTCAGAACCAAATATAATAATAAAGTCATTAAGCTATGCACTTAAGCAAAATATATTAATACAGGAACTCTGACATCAGCAATGGATTATTCTACTAAGGAGATGTTGGCCAGGGGATCCAAGCCCCCACAAAAGGTAAAGGCTCCTTGCCTCTAAACTGGGATACCTGCAAGAAGAGAGATGATAAGGCCCTGCTGCCAAAGACCTGACGTTAACATGGGAAAGATGTATTGAGACCACACATGCAAGTGTACAGATGGCCTCTGGAATACTAGAGAGTGTTACCAAAGGCCACTAAACCAATAAAGCAAATACGGGTCTCCTTGAGTCAAGCAAGACTCCACCGTCAGCACCAGCTACACTTCACCTGCCTGGAAATACTGTGCAGCAGAGGCAGCCATATGCCTGTATATCCCAAATCTAATTGGCTATTGGCTCTCTCCTTGGAGGAATAACCCATGGCTGATGCCACAAGCTTACATCCTCTACAGGTTAGGAGATGTTATAAGCCACAGTAAGACCCTCTCATATTTAACAGGAAAGTGTAATTCATGGATTAACATACCATCCAATCATATGTGTCTATACCAAAGCAACCTACCATAACTATTAGTGCTGTTTAAATACCTATATATCTAATTGCTTGTGCTTCATTAGTAAGATCGAAAGGTTATTCCTGGACAAATTGTCAGCACATGAAAGGAAACAGCCAGAATTGACCAGAGTCCAAGACAACAGCTCCAGAGAAAGTAGACTGTTTCGCTTCTCACCCACCTGTGCCCCTTTTCTAAGCCTAGAGAACAATCTGCAGAAGAGGGGGCGTGGTAGATTGTAAGGGCTGTGATTGGGGTGAATGGTGAAACTACAGCAATATAGTCTGGACACTCATTTGATCAACTTGATTGAACATACAAGCTCCCCTCCCCTTGCTGGATGGTGGGGCTGTGGGGGATTGGGCACAACAGCCTGCAAATTTGTTTTACATGAGGGATGTTTATACTCATAAATTATCACTTATTGCTAAAAAATGAAAAAAAAAAACAACCTGAGAGAAAGATGCAGGACAGTTATGGAAGAATGCATGATCTGGGATAGGGTAGGGTGGGATGGGGGGGAGGGAAAGGGACATATGCCTGAACTGAATTGGAAAATGATGTATGAAATACGCAAAGTGTCAATAAAAAAAAATAGCAGACCTGGGAGTGAAGATCTACAGATATCTCTTCAGTCCTGTGGAGTGTTAAGAGAAGCACAAAAGGTCTGGAGAGTGGACTCATCCATGGTGCCTGGACGCCATTCTCTGACTACTTGCCTGAGTTCTTTCAACTCACTTGCCTGGTATGGGTACCAGTTTAGAGGGTGACCCTGAGTTGGAGCTAAATTAACAGGGAACGCCTGTAATTGAAGATCTGGGTTATCACAAATCTGGCACAGAGTTTTTTGTATCAGAGAGGGAAAAGGTTAAGGCTAGCAATTCTAGATTTTCCCAATTTAGGATAATGTTGGCTGTGAATTTGTTAAACATGGCTTTAATTTTGTTGAGGAATGTCCCCTCCAGTCTAATTCCTTCCAGGACTTTAAATATGAAGTCATACTAAATTTTGTTAAAGGCCTTTTCTGCATTGATTGAGATGGCCATGTGGTTTTTGTCTTTCAGTCCATTTATGTGCTTTTTGACATTTATTGATTTACAAGTGTTGAACCATCCCTGCATCTCTGGTGGATCCAGCTTGGTCAAGGTGGATGATCATTTTGATATGTGCCTGTATGTGGTTTGCAATTATTTTCTTGAGGATGGTTACATCTATGTTCATTAATTAAATGGGTTTATAGTTTTCTTTTGCCTGGTTTTGGTTTTAGAGTGATGTCGGCATCAGGGAAGGAATTTGGGAGTTATCCTTCTGTTTCTATCCTCTTGAATAATTTGAGTAGTAGTGGCTCTATGTCTTCTTTAAATGTGTTACAGAATTCTTCCTTGAATATATCTGGACCTGGGCTTTTTTGGGGGGTATTATAGATTAAATTTCATCCTTTATTATGTGTCTATTTAAGCTGTCGATCTCTTCCCAGCTAAGTCCTGGTAGATTCCATGATATCCATTGTATTCATCCATTTCTTTTATGTTTTCAATTTAGTAGAGTGTAGGTTTTAGAAATATTCCCATAAAATTGTCTAAATCTTCTCACTATCTGTTGTGATGTTTCCCTTTTCATCATCAACCCAATTTGGTTGATTTGGAGTTGCTCTTTCCTCCTTTTAGTCAATTGGTCTTGTTTATACTTTCAAAGAATCAGCTCTAGGATTCCTTGATTTTTTGTATTGTTTCCTTTGTTTCTATTGCTTTGATTTCTGCTCTGATATTTGTTATCTAATCCTGTCTACTTGGTTTTGGATTCATTTGTGGCTGCCTCTCAAGTGTTTGTAGTTGCAGTGTTAAGTCATTTATTTGTGCTCTTTTTGCTTTCTTTTTAAATTTTTTTATTATTTATTTTTTATGTGTATGAATGTATTGTCTGCATGTAGGTTTGTGCACCTGTGTTGTGCAATGTCAGAAGAGTGCATCGGATTTCCCTGGAACTGGAGCCGCAATGTGGGTGCTGGGGATCGAACCCAGGTCCTCTGCAAGAACAGTTGGCGCTCTTAACTGCTACACCATCTCGCGAGCCTCTCTGCTCTCTTAATGTAGGAACTTAGGGCAATAAATTTCCCTCTCAGGACTACTGGCATTGATCTGCCCCATAGGTTTTGCTGTGTTGTGTCATCCCTTTCATGAAGTGCCAGGAATGTGTTTATTTCTTTCGTTATTTCCCAATTGACCCATTTGTTATTCAGTAGTTGTTTAGCCTCCATGTGTTCTGGTAGCCAATAGAGCTCTTTCTGGTGTTGATATTATACTTTATTTCACTGTGGTATGATAAGATGCATGAAATTATTTCAATTATTTTGTCTTTTTAAGACAGTGTCTCCCTGCAGCTCCAGCTATCCTGGAACTCACTTTGTAGACCAGACTGGCTTTAAACTCACAGAGATCCACCTTCACCTGCCTCCACAGTGCAGGGATTAAAGGTGTGCACCACCACACCAGGCCTTTTTCTTTTTTTTTTTTTTTTATTTTTTTTTTATTTTCTGAGATTTGCTCTTTGTCCCATTATATGGTCGATTTTGGAGAATGTTCCATGTGGTGCTGAGTAGAAAGTATATTCTTTGGTGTTTGGGTGGAATATTCGGTAGATATTGGTTAGGTCCATTTGGTGTATTGTAGTGTACAGTTCAGATGTCTCTCTGTTCTGTGTCCAGTTGACCTGTCTAATGGGCTCAGTGGGGTATTGAAGTCTCACACTGTTAGTGTCCTGGGATTTATCTGTGCCTTGAAGTCCTTCAGGATTGTGTTTATGAAGCTTGGTGCATATATACTTACGATTGTAAGATCGTCATGGTTGATTGATTCTTTGATAAGTATGTAGTGACCCTCTTCATCTCTTCTGATTAGATTTACTTTGAAATCTATTTTGTCTGATATTAAAATATCAACTCCTGCTTGCTTTTTGGTGCCATTTGCTTGAAATATTTTTCCCATCCTTTCACATTAAGATGGTGCCTGTCCATGAATGCGGGGTAAGTTTCTTGTAGACAGGAGAAAGATGTAATCAGTTTCTTAATCCATTCTCCAAGTCTGTGTTTCTGATCAAGGAGTTTAGACCATTAATATTTACGGATTATATTGAGATATATATGTATATTGCTTCCCTTCTGTTTATTTTATGTTTGCATTTTTTTGTCTATTTTTATATGTCTGGGTTTGTACCTTCATTAATTGCTTTCTCTTGCCACTTGGGAATAGCTGCTCATTTCCTCTGTCCTCTGAACTACTTTGAGCATTTTCTGAAGGGTTGGTTTTCTAGACATGTATTCTTTGATCTTGTTTATGTCAGGGAATATTTTCCTTTCTCCTTTAATTATAATTGATGTTTTTGCTGAATGCAGTAATCTGGGTTAGCATCTGTAGTCATTTAGTACTGTAAATACTTTGGTCCAACTCTTCTGGCTTTCACTGTTTGCATTGAAAAGTCAGCTGGAATTCTGATGTGTTTCCGTTATATGTAACTTTTTTTTTCTTGTGGCTTTCACTATTCTGTTTTTGTTTTAAGCATCTAGAGTTTTGATTATGATATGGCATGGAGAGTTATTTTTCTGTTCCTGTCTATTGGTGTTCTATGTACTTCTTATATTTGTATGGGTGTGTCTTTTTTCAATTTGGGGAAATTTTCTTCTATAACTCTGTTGAAGACCTGATCCATAGCATTATCCTGGGAGTCTTCTCCTTCCTCTATGTCTATGCTGTGGCGTTTTTGTCTCCTCGTGGTGTCCCATATTTCCTGATTGTTCCAGTCTTGTATTTTTAAAAAAATTTTCATACTTTTTGCTTGAGCTCTTCAGTTCTTCCAGGTTATCTTCTAGGTTTGATATTCTTTTTTCTGCTTCATCCATTCTGTTACTGAGGCATCCTCTTACCATTTCCTGTTGACTGGATGGAGTGTTTGATTTCCTTTTCATTTCAGCCTGAGATTCTTTTAGTATTTCCATTTACTTTCAGACTTGACCATTGTCTCCTTTTAGATTTTAGATTTTCAGTTTCCTTTTCCATTTAAGCCTGAGGTTTTTTGTTTTTTGTTTTGTTTTGTTTTTTGCATTTCTATTTCCTTCTGGAGGTTGTCATTCTCTTCTTTTAGGGCATTGATTTATTTGAGTATATCTATGATGGTTCTTTTAAGACCTGTGCCCTGGGTTACCTCCAGAGAGATCTCATTGTTGGAGTCCTCTATAAGACTAATAGAGTTTGCTGGGCTCCTTGCCTCTAAGTTGGGATACCTACAGGAGGAGAGGCAATAAGACCCTGCTGCCGAAGACCTGACGTTAACATGGGAGGGATGTATTGAGACCACACATGCAAGTGTACAGATGGCCTCTGGAATGCCAGAGAGTGTTACCAAAGGCCACTAAACCAATAAAGCAAATATGGGTCTCCCTGAGTCAAGCAAGACTCCACCGTCAGCACCAGATACACCTCACCTGCCTGGAAATACTGTGCAGCAGAGGCAGCCATGTGCCTGTATATCCCAAATCTAATTGGCTATTGGCTCTCCCCTTGGAGAAATAACCCATGGCTGATGCCACAAGCTTACATCCTCTACAGGTTAG
>VZQC01014592.1:68078-111957 GCA_009823505.1 Rhizomys pruinosus | reverse complement strand
AACAGAGCTGCAATAAATATAGCTGTGCATGAATCTCTTCAGTAAGATGAGTCTTGTGGGTATATACCCAGGAGTGGTATGACTGGATCAAATGTCAGACTCATTTTGAGTCTTCTAAGGGTTCTCCACACTGCTTTCCATAGTGGCTGTACAAGTTTACATTCCCACCAGCAATGGATGAGTGTTCCCCTTTCCCCACAACCTCTCCAGGACTTGGCATCATTTGTTTTCCTGATCCTAGCAAGTCTTATTGGAGTAAGATGGTATCTTAAAGTGGTTTTAATTTGCATTAAATTCTTATCCCTGATGGGCTGGAGAGATGGCTTAGCAGTTATGAGCACCAATTGCTCTTGCAGAGGACCTGGGTTTGATTCTAAGCACCCACATGGTGGATAAGAACCATCTGTAACTTTAGTTCCAGTGGAATACAGCCCCCTCTTCTAACCTCTGCAGCATTGCATGACACAGGTGCACCTACCTAAATGCAGACAGGATACTCATACATATTAAATAAATAAATAAATAAATAAATAAATAAATAAATAAATAAATAAATAAATCTTTGCCTGGCTTGAGGAAAGAACTTTGAAGACCTGTCCTGAAAAACCTCAGAGAGTTATCTGATATCTCTGTGGGCATTTCAGTTGTCTCTGTTATCTGTAGGTCCAGGATATTACAATCTTTTCTCACCTCGCCTATCTCTGCAAACTTCCAGGACCAGATGGTCCCTTCCCTTGAGGCATTGAGCACATGTTGCACCTCTAGTTTACCAGTTGCACAAACAGGAGCTCTGCAGCCCCCAGGTAGGAGCCAAGGTGGCTTGCCCTTCCCCTCCCTCCCGCCCCCACTTCCTTGCCCAGAGCACTGTAGTCTTCAATATAGAAATACAAATACATCACTGGCATGAATAAAACTGAGTTGCTTTCCTCCCGGCTCTCCATGTGAGAATCCATTCATTTTCCATGGGTAACCTAGGTTCCCCCTCCCTCTCCTTGCCAGGAACTAAGACTAGAGGCAGTCTGCCTGCGGGCAGGGGACAGCCTTGAAGCTTGCAGGGAGAGAAGAACAGCATGTGGAATGCAGTCATGTGTGACTCAAAGACTATAAACTATAAATAAATAAATAAATAAATAAATAAATAAATAAATAAATAAATTCTTACCCCTGAATTGACTGACCTTACTGCCTTGGTCTGTCTGTTCATCTTGAAAAAGGCTGATAAAATTACTTAAATCACATATTTCTTTGAGAATTAATTTTATTTGTATCCATTGTATGTTTAAAATATTAGTAGAAATACACCAAGTATAAAGTAAATATTATTTAAATTTAAATTTGTTTTTCTCATTCCTATTTAAAATCAGCTTGTCTTTTTCATATATATATATATATATATATATATGTGTGTGTGTGTGTGTGTGTGTGTGTGTGTGTGTGTTAGTGTTATCTTTTCCTATTGTATTCCTGTAATAACAGGGTCTGATCCATCCCACATATTATTCAAGTTTGGATTATTGACTCAATGCTCTTTTGCTTTTCGGTAGTTTCATATTATATTGTCATTTGTCCAATTATACTTATATATTTTATTTATTTTTAATTTATTATTGTTATTAAACTATTTCCACACATCATACACCACTTCTCTCAATAGAGTTTAGAGTCACTTCACTTTCCAGGCCCCGCATCCCACCTAAGTTCCTGCACTCTGCCATACATGTCTTACATCATTTGCCGAGTCTTTCCAGCGTTTTGTTTTGTTTTGTTTTGTTTTTTTCTAAGCAGAGGCTTATTGTTTGGGGGAGAACTTCAGTATTTCATTTTTTTTTCTCCCTGTTCTTTTGCTGTTGTTGTTCTTTCTCCCACTTGTTATTGCCTTCCAATATTTACACCACATACATTTAAATAATACAAATCGTAACATACAAACATTATATCACCTGTGTTGGCGGATTTTTTTTTCTTTTTTCCTTTTTTTTTTTTTTTTTTTTTGGCTAAAAGATGTCATGTTTTCCTTAAGGAAGTGTTTGAAGTCTACTCCCTGGCAAACCCACACAACCATCAATCCTGCCCCCATTCTCCACACTGGGGTCCCTCCCTCCCATGGTCATCCAAATTGGGTCCAGCAACCACGCATCCTGTCCTGAACTCTCTGCTCTGCCCTTCATGATGCAGCCTGGGTAGTCCAACAGTGGCAGTGCACACTTGGCAGAGGCTGAAGTCCCAGAAGCTGCTAATTCACAAGCTGGGTGGCAGATTCTTGGAGAGACATCAGTCTTCACTCCATATTGGAGTGTTAAAAAGCTGTGTCTCATGTCTTTGAAGAATTGCAAAAGCAGTGGCAGCCACAGAGTAGATGCACTTGCCAGTAAGAGTTGAAGACAGGAGAAACAACAGTCTCTCTCTCTCTCTCTCTCTCTCTCTCTCTCTCTCTCTCTCTCTCTTACTTTTTGTCTAATTCCTAAGATCTCAAGTTTTATATTCTCAAGCCTTACTGATTATTTATTTCTGGTTATACTTTCCTTTTGGATGCTTAAGGCCACAGAGTTAGCACAGATTAACTAAGGTTTTTTCTCAAGGTCGGTTGAGGATCTGGTCCTCAGGGGTCACTCAGATTTTTTTTAATATAGATATATGCTGTAGTCTGGTTCACTAATTTTATAGCAATTTAATTCTTACCTTATCAAAATAATCATAAAATTATAAAGGTAAAATCCACCTCTACAGGAATGCAGATAACTGATTTTGCTCTTTTATACTTTAATTGAAACATCTTTGCTATATTCTACTCGAATTTTCAAAGATTTGTTGTTTTAAGTTTCTTTTATAACGTTTTTACAATGCTTTGCATTTTTAAGTCATCTATATTATAATTATTTAACATAATGTTTAAATTTTAGTTTTGTATATTATTCAAAAGATAAAGTTTGAATAACATTAGTGACCTCATAATTTTCTTTTTGAACATTTTTTGGTGGGAAATCTAAGAAATACATTTTTAACAATTCTGAGAATGTATGTAAACATATACTTGAATAGTAAAATTTTCTCTGATTTTTTTCTCATAATTCATTATATTTTTCCTCTAGTAGTAATGGCCAATCATTTGTCATTATAATACATTGTTATTTATGGTATTCACACTTGACAATGGCACATTTCACTCAAAAATAAATGACCAGAAATGCTCTAATATTTTAAGTAAGTTACTATTTTTTATTGTGGATATTTGATAGTCTTTCTCTGCCACATGAAATTGCATACAGCTACAGACTTTAGTTTTGAAATACCTGCTGGTAAAGAATGTGCTACTTTGTGAACATATTTCTTTAGACATACATTTTTGATCAAAATATTGATAATGCTTTAACATACATTGCATGGTGGTAATGTTGGAGATATTTATATTTTAATATGCTGAACGTTGCATGCCATACATAAGACATGTCTCTCTTACTAATTACTTTCTTGTTTGAATGCTTCATTAGAATGCTGTAATTTTCAAAAAAGGGGGGTATACTGTGCTTGTATGTTTATATCTAAATTTTTAAGTGGGAGAAACTAAGAGGCATTTTTCAATCCCTCATAATTTATGGCAATACCCACAATTGTGGAATAGACCTCAAGCTGTAGAGTATTGTAAAACCATAATATTTTAGGTTAGAAAGGAACAGATTGGGAATCAATCTGCCTGGGACAATTCAGCAAATGAATATGACTTTTCTTAATCTTCCATAAATAGTATTAATTTAAAGACTAGCAATCATTCTTGGATGTTTTTACAGACTACAATAAATTGAACAGTTGATATTGAGCACTTATACCTCTTAATTATATTAGACATCAGAATAAGTTTGAGGATATTTTTCAGAAAAGAACAAGGTGATAGCAGAAATAGATGGCACTAATGTTTTGAAATATATACTCAAGTATATAAATGACTCTTTCTATATTAGGCTTTCTATAATTTTCCACTCCTGCTCCAAAGGAATTATTTTCCTTCTCTATAGTGCAAAAACTGAGCAATACATCACTTTAGCTTCCTTAATAAACAGATAATAATGAGATGCAGATGATCCATAATGAAATTTTAATAAATGTTCTATATGTGGAAGTTTGTGTTTTTAGGATTATGGAAACACTTAAAGTCAACGCACATAAGTCAGGTCATATAGAAAATTAAGATATTCCTTAGGGGCTCTTTAACTGCTTCTGGAAAACATTTTAAAGTTTTGAGGTCCCTTTTGAGCCATTTAGGGAATATAGCATTATTTATTTCAAATGATGACTTCGGTCTTAAAATAGCCAAGTTGCTCTAAACACTTTCTAAATTACCAAATATAATGTTAAGAGGTTTTATAAATAAAATGTTAAACTAGACATTTCTTTTTCATTGTCAATTTGGATTTTGCTTTTTACATAATTAAAATGGAAAATATACATAAAAGCTATCTATGAATAAACTTTCCATGGATCTGTTGAGTACAAAATGTCAAACATCCATGTAACATATTACTTTGTGATTTTTTAATATATTTTCAAGTTGCTTCCAATATGATTTCTATTTAGCCATGTTAAGCTGTTTATTTCATAGACAAGAAGGTGCTCTTTGGACTATTGATTTCATTTAATTAATTCTGACTTTAGGCTTCCTGTTTGTCTCTCCTAAGTACATTTATAATCATTAAAATAATATTTATGATTTTCCTTTCATTCTCACCTTATCCCAGATCATCGACAAACTTGTTCTACAAGACATATAAATGCAATTTCCAGATTCCAGCTAGGATAAGCTTGAGGAATGGCATCACGTGATATATTAATAAGTAATTACCTGGCTGCCAGGGATCAGAAGGACAGAATGGGCCCAGGACAAGATACTCTTTTCAAACCTATGCCTCCAGTAGCCCGTTTCTTGCCAAAGCTGCACTTCTTAATGGCACATCACTATGATATTATCAATAGAATTAGTTGATGAATTTAGGACCAATATGGTTCAAAAACCTCTTAATAGTCTACTAGATAGGGGCCAAGAATTCAACATATGAGTAACTTTAAGGGATACTTCATGTTTAAACAATAACTGCATATCAACATAATGTTAAAATAAATGATGAAGGTAGATGCATTAGAAACTTTGTTTTTAGTTGCTATGGTAAAGTACCCTGACCGAAAGCAACTTTAGGAACAAAGGGTCCACTGGGGAAGTAAAATCTATCATGGTGAGGAAGTTAAGTGGCAGGAACTTGAAACATGTAACCACAAATCATCTACAATTTTGAAGCATAAAACACCATGTAACCTGTAGACAGTGTCTGGGCAAAACTTGATATTTGAACATTGCATTAATCGAATATACACCCGTGTCCCTCTATTGGCTCTCTCCTTGGAGAAATAACCCACGGCTGATGCCACAAGCTTACATCCTCTAATGGTTAGGACATGTTATAAGCCACAGTAAGACCCTGTCATATTTAAAAGAAAAAAATGTAATTCATGGATTAACAAACCATGGCTGCCTCTGCTGCACAGTATTTCCAGGCAGGTGAGGTGTAGCTGGTGCTGATGGAGGAGTCTTGCTTGACTCAAGGAGACCCATATTTGCTTTATTGGTTTAGTGGCCTTTGGTAACACTCTCTGGTATTCCAGAGACCATCTGTACTCTTTCATGTGTGGTCTCAATACATCTTTCCCATGTTAACGTCAGGTCTTTGGCAGCAGGGCTTTATCACCTCTCTTCTTGTAGGTATCCCAGCTTAGAGGCAAGGAGCCTTTACCTTTTGTGGGGGCTTGGATCCCCTGGCCAACATCTCCTTGGTAGAAAATCCATTGCTGATGTCAGAGCTCCTTTATTAATATATTTTGCTTAAGTGTATAGCTTAAGGAGACTTTAGTAATATTGTTCTGGTTCTGAATAGAGAATACTCTTTTCACAGTTCCTATTGTCTATTCCTCAATTAAAAAGCAGTTTTACCAGTTTTATACAGAGATTCCCTCTATAAAGTTGTCTCCAAATTTACAGTTGAGAGATACACCTCCTCATCATCATATTTCTCCTTGGTTCTATGGTGGGGAGGTGGGAGGTAAGACAACGTCTCTCGTATTAAAAACCTTTTGGCACCTAAGAAGGTAAGTTTCGTTAGGACTCATAAATAGTTGTTACAAGTAGATCCCAGAGGGGGTTTTGTTGTTTGCAACAATCTCAGGCTTTTTCTTTATTCAATATTCAACACGTCCAACCTTTCTGTTGGCCTTTCTTGGTACTCCTACTCAATGCAAAGCTTATTTTTCTTTTCAGCCGTTTAGGTGTGAAGACATTTTGACCATATGAAAACATTCACAATCTTTCCCGAGTTAGTTTAAGATTTGAATTCGCAAGTTTTGACAAAAGGTTTCATATCTAACTGTATCCCCCCCCCCTTTTTTTTAGGTTTTGTTTTTGCATGATCTCCAGAAGGCAGTTGTATGAACTATAGGGTGGGATAAAGGCACAAGTTTCCTCAAATTCACTATGCTATTTGGGGGACTGTATGTGATAACTGTGGAAACAACTTAATTTTACAGTAAATCATCTTATAGGAGAAAGAATTCTACAAGGTGGTGATACTATACAAAGAAAAATTATAGAGAACATTTGTATGTGCCAATCCCAAAGTTATGGTTATACAGATTTTATGTAAAACAAATGTGGACAACGCAATTTATATCTTCATTTAACCCAGATACTATACCGTTTTGATCAGAGCCTGTAAACCAATTTGTTTATATATCACATATTTCTTTTACTAGTCCTAAAACGCCATGTAACCTGTAGACAGTGTTGGACAAAACTTGATACGTAACTCACATCAATTAAATTGCATTAACGATTATACAACCCGTGTCCCCTATTGGCTCTCTCCTTGGAGGAATATCCAGGCTGATTGCCACAAGCTTTCATCTCTAATGGTTAGGAGTGTTTATACGCCACAGTAAGACCCTGTATAATTTAAAAGAAAAAAAATGTTAAATCATGTGATAACATACATCCAAACTATCTGTGTCTATACCAAAGTAACCTACCATAACAATTATACTGTTAAATACCTATATATATCTAATTGCTTGTGCTTCAATTAGTAGGATCAAAAGGGATTCCAGCGGACAAGCTCTCTGCCCATGAAAGGAAAGAGCCAGAATTGACCAGGTCCAAGACAACAGCTCTAGAGAAAGTAGACTGTTTTGTTTCTCATTTGCCTGTGCCCCTTTTCTAAGCCTAGGGAACCAATCTGTGGAAAGAGGGGCATGGTTAGAATGTAAGGGCTGTATTGGGGTGAATGGTGAAAAACTACAGCAATATAGTCTGAACACTATCTGATCAACTTGATTGAACATACAGGCCCCCCTCCCCCGCGGATGGTAGGACCCCTGAGCTGTGTGGGTTTGGGCACAACGCTTACAAATTGGTTTTACACAGGATGATTGTATCATAATTATCACTTATGCAAAAAAAATGAAAAAAAAAAAAATACTGAGAGAAACTGATGCAGGACAGTTATGGCAGAATACATGATCTTGGATGGGGTGGGGGTGGGGGAAGGGAAAGGGAAAATATGCCTGAATGAATTGGAAAATGATGTATGATACACAAAGTTTCAAAAAAAAAAAAAAAGCATGTCGGTCTTGCAGAGGACCTGGGTTCAATTACTAGCGCTGCATGGTCGTAAACAATCATCTGTAACTCCCGTTCCCGGGAATCCAACCCTCTCTAGCCTCTGCAGGCTTTGCCATAACAGGATTGCACTTAAATAACACATGAGGCATTATCAACACATAAAAAATAAAAGAATAAAAATTAAAAAAGGGGAAAAAAAAAAAAAAAAAGCTTTGCAGGAAAAATTGGAGCTGAAGATATCATGCTGAGTGAAGTAACACAGTCCAGAAAAAAAAACGACAAATGGTATCCCTCATCTGTGGATGCTAGTGCCATTTAAAAATAAATTAATTATTAAAAAACAAACAAACAAACAAACACAAAAAGTATGTTGCAGGTCCAGTGTCTAATTACAATTTATCTTGAACTATTTATTATTATTGAATTATTATTTAACTATTATTGAATTATTTAGCTAAAAAGCCATTCTTTGCCCACCTCTGCTGTTTAACTTAATACCCTGTGGGACTGGATATGAAATATCTATATTAATATATATACTATATATATATATATATATATATATATATATATATATATTTGTACTGCAGACATAAAACTTGAGATCTTAGTAAAAAGACAAAAAGAAAAAAGAGAGCATTATTGTTTTGCCTGTCTTCAAGTCTTACTGGCAAGTGCATCTACTCTGTGGCTACCACTGCTTTGGGCACTCCTCAAAGACACAGCAGTTTAAAAGACTCATGACTCTCCAAGAATCTTCCAAACATTCAATTCCAGATGGGGACTACTGAGATACGTAGCTTGTGGACTAAACAGCCAAGGGGATTTCAGCCTCATCAGAATATAGACTGCCATTGTTGGACTATGTGGGCTGTATCATGGAGGCCAGTACAGGGGTATCAAGACAGGACCCATGCTTACTGGTCTTCATTTGGAGGACCATGAGAGGGAAAGACCCCAATGTGGAGCAAAAGTGCAGGATTGATGGTTGTTTTGGAGTTTCAAGGAGGAACCTTAAGGAAAACATGACATCTTTTAGGAAAAAAAGTCCTCCAATTCAAGTGATATGTGTATGTATGTATGTATGTATGTATATATTTATGTATATATAACTGTATATATACGTATATACTGTAGCAATACAACTTGGAGAGAACAACAAAAAAACTGAAAAAAAAAACTCTGGAAAGACTCAGAAAAAAATGGAGGACATGTATGGAAGTGTGCAGGGACTCAGGTGGGATGGGGGTGCATGGAAAGGGAAGCAACTCTAGATTCGATTGAGAAATGGTGTATGACTTATAGAAAAAGTTTAATAATAATAAAATATTTGTAATGTACTAACTTAGTACCTTAGCTTCACCAATGAAAAGGTCAATGATGCCATCATTAGCACCTGAGGCCTATAACAGACCTTTTAGGACTTTACTGCTATCCACCTACCAAACACACCCTCCAATGTATTTGAAAACCATGTTGATTTATGCCTTTTCTTTTTTCTGTTACTAAAAATTTCATGAAACAAATATTGGAACATGGAATTTGGAGTGCTCTAAATACATGTTCCTGAGCCATGGTCATTCATATTTGGTTCCAGAATATTTATTTTTATTTTATGACTATTTTACCTGCATACATGTAAGTGCATCACATGTGTGCAATGCCTGAAACAGCCTGAAGAGGGCATAGGATTCCTATCACTGGAGTTGTCAGGTTTTATCTGCAAAGTGGGTTCTGGTGACCAAACCTGTATTCTCTGCGACAGCAACCAGTACTTTTAACCACTGAGCCAGTCTCCAGCCCATATAATAAAGTATTAATTATTCCCTTTGAAAAAAAAAATGGGAACCTGGTACTGCTGCCCCCTATCACCACTCCTCTTCAACATAGTACTTGAAACTCTAGCTACAGCAATAAGGCAAGAAAGGGAAATTAAGAGTACTAATTAGAAAAGAAATCAAACTATCCCTCTTTGCAGATGATATAATAGTTTACCTGAGGGATGATAAAAACTCCACCAGAAAACTCCTAGAAACAATTCACTCTTTCAGGAAAGTGACAGTATAGAATATTAACCGAGAACAATCAGTAACCTTTCTTTACACCAACAATAAGCAACTGGAGAAGGAATATAAGGAGATCTTCTCACTCACAATAATCTAAAAAAAAAATATACCTTGGAACAAACCTAACCAAAGACACCAAATATCTCTATAACAAATATTTTAAATCCCTGAAGAAGGAGAATGAATATGACAACAAAAGACAGAAAGACTACCCATGCTCACAGATAGAAAAATTAATATAGTAAAAATGTCCAGTCTACCCAAACTAATATATAGATTCAATGCAATCCCAATTAAAATCCCAAGTCTGTGAGTTTCTTCACAGACTTGGAAAAAATCATTAAATTCTTATGGAAAACAAAAGACCCCAAATGACTAAAGCAAGCCTGAGTGAAAAGGGAAATATAGGGGGGAATCACTTACCAGACTTCAAGCTATATTGCAAGTCTAAAGACATATTGGTACTAGCACAAAAACAGACCCAATGACCAATGGAAAAAAATTGTTCCAAACATGAGCTCATAGAATTTCAGCCACCTCATATTCCACAAAGGAGCCAAAAATGCTCAATGGGAGAAACATACCGTATTCAGGAAATGGTGCTGGCAAAACTGGATCACCCTTTTTAGAAGAACAAAATGAAACACATACCTTTCGCCCTGTACAAAAATCAACTCCAGGTGGATCAAAGACCTCAACTGAATCCCAAAAATCTGATGGTGATATAAGAAAAAGTTGGCAGCAACCTACAAGACATAGGCATAGGAAAAGACTTTCTAAATCAACAACAGCCTTGAAGGAAATAAGGTCAAGAGCTGACAAGTGGGACTTCATCAAAGCTTCTGTACAGCAAAAGAAACAATCAAGGAAGTGAAGAGAAAACCCACAGAGTGGGAGGAAACCTTCCCCAGTGATACATCTGACATCATTAACATACAGAATATATATAAACTCCTCAAAAAACAAGAAAACCAATGACCTACTCTAAAATGGCATAAAGAGCTGAACAGAGACTTCACCAGTGAGGAAATAAAAATGGCTGAGCAACATCTTAAAAAGCAACATCATTAATAATTAGGGAAATTCAAATAAAAATCATTCTAAGATATCATCTCACTCTGATAAGACTGGCTAAGATCAAGAGACAAAAGACACCAAATGCTGCAGAGGTTGTGGGGAAAGAGGGAAACTCATCCACTTTTAGTGGGAATATAAATGCCTACAACCACTATGGAAATCAGTGTTGAGAACACTTAAAAGACTCAAAATGAGCCTACCATCTGACTCAATCATACCTCTCCTGGATATATACCCATAAGACTCATCCTACCACAAAGATACATGCACATCTATGTTTATTGCAGCTCTCTTCACAACAGCAAAAAGCTGGAACCTTCTCAAATGAAAAGATACATGCACATCTATGTTTATTGCAGCTCTCTTCACAATAGCAAAGACCTGGAACCAATCCAAATGCCTCTCAACTGACAAGTGGATAACAAAAATGTACAACTACGCAATGGAGTTCTCTTCAGTGCTAAAGAAAGATGACATCATGGACTTTGCAGGTAAATGGATGGAACTTGAAACCATTATGCTAAGTAAAGTAAAACGGTCCCAGAAAAACAAAAGGGGAATGGTTTCCCTCATTTGTGCATGGTAGCTCTAAACCCCCAGTTGAAAAGCAAGCTATGTAACACTATTGTTATATTTCTTTTTATCTGAAAGCAACTGTGCTGTTATAATTAGAATCTCTTAATGGGCTCTAGAATTAACTTACGACTTAATTTCAAACATTGTAATTACCATATATGGATGGAAGTTATGTCAAAATTTTAGAGTTATTATAAATTTAAAAAGAAAAAAGGTGAATTTATAAACATATTTTGAAATTAATGCACAGTTTATTTTTGCAGGTCATAATTTTGGTACATATGTGATGTTTATATACCCATACAAATGGGAGGGAACAACAAAAAGAGGACTGGGTCAAACTGATAGCAAGTTACAGGGCATGTACAGAAGATTGCATGAACTGGTGTGAGGTGAGGGACAGGGAAAGGGGACTATGTCTAAATTGGAGTGAAAAATGATGTATGAAATATGGAAAACACCAATAAAAGTATTTTATTAAAAAGAATATATATATATGTATAATTTGACCTAATTTGTTATTAAAAAGAATAAAAACACCCAACAAATATGTAACTTCTCCTCAAGAACTCTTTAATTTTAATGTAATTATTTTATTGTTCCTATAAAAATATTTTTTTGGAGTCAGGCAGAAAAATAGGGGCAGGAGAAAGAGATTGTGGGGTGAGACCAAGGCTGACCATGAGAATTGCCATATGGTCTGCAGTCCTTCAACCCTTGTAGATGCTGCTGTGATGAAAAGGCTCACACACAAAGCTCAGAGTCAATGCCAACCTCAACCCTAGTTCTGGACACTGGTGTTGTTTTAACTCTCTTTTCCATGTGATAATATAAGCACAAACACTTAATAAGGAAAAAAAAAAGAGTGCAAATTTTACTTAAATATCTTATTTCCTTTGACCACATCAAGTTGCTTTGAAGGAAAGGAGTAAAGTGACTCCAGAGTTGACATATCTGAGGCTTATTGATGACTTTTACTCTAAGAAATTTGATTTTTTTATAATTTTGTTAATATATGTCATAATTTATATTGCTAAGAAATTAAATTTGTTCAAACATGGCTAGATGTAGAAAGTAAGAAAGCTCTCTGACCATGCCCATTACTCTTTGTTTATCAAACAAATGCATCAGTTTGTCTTGACCATAAAGTTTATCAGCACGGGCTTGGGCTTTAAAGATCTGAGGTAGAGTGACCAGAACACAAGGAAGTGTGACCTTTCAACATGGCAATGATTAAGGCCTCTTTACAATTCATATTCAATTGTGGTAGCAAGACACACTGTGACAATTCCAAAATAAGCTAGTAATAACATAATTATCCTTTCTGGATACCGCATACAAAATTAAAATGAGCCTACTTTTCCTTATAATTGGAAGGTGTTTTTAAAATTCTTCAATTTTATTAGACCTTTTGGAATTTCATGTTATTTTTTTTTTTTTTTTTTTTTCTTCTGAGACAGGGAATATCTGCAGCTCCAGCTGTCCTGGAACCCACTGTGTAGAGCAGGCTGGCCTTGAACTTACAGAGATCCACCTGCTTCCATCCAGTTATGTACTTTCATCATATTTTCCTCCTTCCTCAACTCCTCCCAAAGGACAGAACTAGAAACAATCATCCTGTTAGGTAATCCAGAACAAGAAAGACAAAGGATTCATGGTCTCTCTAATAGCTGGATGCTACCTTTTAATTATTAGAGATACACATTTCATTAAGAAAACACAAAGAAGTCAAGAAATGAATATCCAAGGGGGAGGAGCTACATGGGATAGGAAATAGAGGCCAGTATATTAAGAAGAAAAGGGAAGGGTTAATTAGGGTGTAGAATGGGAGGGCAGGGAAGAGGATGGAGTATGTGGAAGGATAACTGTCACTAAATGCAATTAGAAAAAGTCCTATGAATACCTACCACTATAGGAGCTACTTTAAATATAGGCATATACATTATCAAACATTTAAAGGATTTACCTTATAATAGGGGAACATCATGCACTAGCAAAGTAAAAGCCTAATTCTAGGAATGCACACCCTTTTCTGAAGGTTTAATTTATTTTATTTTTATCATACTCATCCAATTCAATCTCAAAATACTTTTGATTTTCATTTCTCTGGTGATGAATAATGATGAATATTAATTTACACATTTCTCAGCTGTTTGTATTTCATCTTAGAGAACTCTGTTTAATTACATCCTACATTTTAACTGGATTTTTCTTTAATGTTTATTGTTTGTAACTCATTGAATATTCTAGATACTAACCCTCTGTCACTTATAAAGCTTTTAAAGATTTTTAACATTCTTTGTTCTGCCTTTTTATTTAGAATGATTTTAATTATGTCTATGTGTGCATCTGAGTTTGGGTTCAGGCATATGGAGTACACTGCACCCCTGAACCCAGAAGAGGGAGTTAGATCCCAAGGAATTTGAATGATTGGAGGTTATGGCGTGGCTCTGGGAATCAAACTCCAGTCTGCTGCAAGGACAGTACAAGTTCTTAACCAGTGATCCATCAATCCAGTCCGTCAAGTGTTAGGTCTTCTTACTCTAGGAAAACAAATGCCCAATTACCCCATATATATTTAATATACATATATTTTTGCTAACATGTTCATAACACATCCATACTTAATAGCTGCGTAATTATAAATTTGAAGGAAAACCATATCAAGAAGTTATATGTTAATTTTTCAAGCACATTCATTTTCTTATTTTAAATTATCTCAGTCAGCATTGTGCCTAAAAATTTTACCCATGCTTCTTGTTTATGAAAGAATATATTTACTTTAAGCTTTTAAATATTTTATGTACAAATAAAAAGCTACAGAGTTATGTCAAATGCATTCTCCTAATTTTATCACCTTATGATCTTGTAAGAGTGGGAACACCTGTTCAGCCAGATCTTCAAAACAATGAGAGCTACACTTTAGGGAGATGGCTTCCAGGTCAGTTCCAGCTCCATTTCTCCAAACACTGTGTCTGAAATATGTCCTGTCTTCAGCAGTTAGAGATTTAAATTCAAGTTCTGGTAAGCAATCAAGGGTTGTGGCAATAGACTGTGTAATTTGGGGAGCCTCTTGGACTACTCTGAATAACAACATGAAGGGTGATTTCTCCTGTCTGGCATTGTTTCTTGTTATGTCGCCTTCAGCTACACACATGGACTCATATATAGATATTGTATGCATGATTTATTTTTCAGTAGGTTTTTGAATTAATTTGTTTTCCTTTGGTTTTTTGTTAGCAGTTAAGCATTCTCTCTCTCTCTTTCTCTCTCTTTCTCTCTCTCCTCCCTCTCTCCCTATCCCTCTCTCCCTCCTTCCCTCCCTTTCTCCTCCCAAGTTAAAATAACCCAAATTTCCCCATTTTAAAGCTTTATATATTTTGATCATATTCACCCCATTCTCCAATTTCTCCCAGATCCAGATCCACATCCAGCCAATTTTCCCTACCCACCAAACCTCACATCATTTGTCACAAAGAAAAAAAAAAACAAACTCCAATTTGAGTTGCCAATATAACCTTGGGCACAGAGTTATCACTACAGTGCAGGTAACCTACAATATGGCCAACATGTAAGGAAAACTCACTTTTCCTCTCCCTGAAGTTGGCCATTGTCAATAGCTCCTCAGCCATGAGTGGGACTCCATGCACCCCCTTTCCATGCTGGGACTTTTTGGGCAAGATCAACATTGCACAGATCTTTTTAATGTTGTCACAACTGGTGTATGTTCATATATCTAACTGCTCTGTTGTTTCTGGAAAACAATATTTTTGTAGTAGTCCACATACTTTTTTGGTAATCAATGTGGATCAGTATTATACAAAAGTCCCTGAACATTGGGAGGAACAATTGTGATATAGATGCTCCACTTAGGGTTGAGCATTTCAGTCTCTAATTTTCTGTACCCTGTAAAGTGGTAGGCTTATGCGTTAATTCAAATCAGCCTCATAAAGAAGATTTCTAATGAGGACCAAGAGATTTTCTAACCTATGTTTATGATAATACATCATTAGCAGTTGATTTAATACTATGTCAATTTAGTAATAACAGTAGTAAGTCTCCCTTAGGACCTATGACATGTCGACTCACAGATTCTTGATTTCATTAAATGTTATATGGATGCTTCTCATCTTATGGACCAAGCCTTAAATCAAATCAGAAAGTGGATGGTAAATCCCATTACCTTTGGGCCACTATGGCCTGAGATTTATCTTTCCAGCATTGTTATTATTATCGCTAGAAGTTAGGTTCATGTAATTTTAAGAGTCATTTGGTCAATAATTAATTTCATTATTCTATTGGTATTTAGACATCTGATTAAAATTTTATCTAATTAAAAAAGAGACTTTGTAAGATTTTTCCTTACTATATTTCAAGTTAAAGGTCAAATAAACCTGTGAAAAAACAAATGATAAATTTCTGTTAAAAGATTTATTAGAGTGAACTACTTAATAAAGATACTTTACATCTGCTTAATAGACATATATCAAAATATTTATTTTTAGTTTCTTAATTAAGAAATGTTGTGCTTTATTCTTGGCTTGGCAAACACAGAAAACATGACCTGCCTCTTAATGTCTCACAGAAAATAAGAAAAACAACATGTACAAGGCCAAAGAACAAGAGAAATAATTAGGAGAACATAGAAAATTCCAACTTAAAGAATGGAACATCATGAATTTTAACCCAGAATTACAATTTTAAATAGAAGAAGTTATGTATATAGAAGATACTTTCAAGTAAGACTTTTTTTCTGTTTCTACTCAGAGCTAACTACAATTTCTGTACTTCCCATTTCATAAAATAAATTTGGATGGCTTATTATTTTTTTTTTTTTACTTTCAATCCATACTAGAATATGACCTTCAGATGAAATCATCAGGTTGCTTGTGAGCATGGGTTTGATGAACTTTCTTTAGATGCTGATCAATGGCTGGTTTAGGAGATACACTGACAACTGAGTGCATCAAAGTACATCCCATGAGGAAGGATGAAATTTGGATGGTATTCATCTGAAAACTAAGTGGAAGAAATTCCACCAGAGATATCTCTGGAGAGAGATCTAATCGTTTTCTGATTAGTTGCAAAACTGTCCCTACACAACAATTGTAAAGAATTATGTATTTGACTTTGAATGTGCAAGAAAGATAAATATTTTCAATCAAGGGTGGAGATATGAGTCTTTCAGAATTTATTGTTGTGCAGAAACCAGAAATGGTATTTTGTTTTCTCATCCCATTGATTAACAAAGATTATTTTACTAATCAAGGATTAGCATAATAAATTTAAATCAGTACACGCACATAATGCCTGAGTTTCTTTTTATATTCTTTTTTCTTTATTTTTGAGCATTGCAATGAAACATGAAGATATACACTGGCCTTGATTTCCCTTTCCAACTTCTCCCAAATACCTTGCCACATGGTGTCACCCAAAGAATATATGAACTAAATGATTCAGAAGTCTGCTGTGAAATGTAAACCTCTGTACATAATATGGCTTTTTCATTCCTGAACTCACACCAGCTATGTCTATCTGCATACAACTTACATGAGATCAATCCATCTAAATTTCTGCCATAGATAGAGGAGGTAATCTCTGCCCTGACTCCCATACTAGGGATCTATCGGGAGTTGATTGCAGCTTGAGGAGGAAGCTTTATACATGACCAGAAAGGCGAAGCAAATCCTTTTTCTTTTTGGATGTGTGGCCACTCCCACATTTCTCATGCTGGTGTCGAGGCCTACTATGTTTCTGGCTTCAAGTATTCATCTATGCTATAGAAGATCTAGATAAACCTGCAAAAATAGGTATTTCATACTTTGAATGTACTTTGCATTATCTATACTCTGTTAGGTAACTTATAATTATATGCTATGGCAACAATTAATTTGGAAAAAAAATAGCCTGATGTGGGGCACGCATCAAGATCTTCTTTATATTATGCTAAAAATTAAAATCCATTAATGACTGAACTCTCTTATTTTCCTATACCCCAATATACATTTTATATTATCCTAAAGCTTATAATTGTCTGATGTTCCTAGTTTGATCTTTAGTTTCAGTATCTTATCTCTTCTTGAATGAGAAATCCCCCTCTACATCCAGCACTGCTGGGGATTTTGTATTCTCAGACAAATTTCTTACATAAAATTGAAAGCCTACCTCTCTGCCTTTCTTGTTTAATTATAGCCTAGCACCCTACACTTACTCTTCTTCTATTTGTACGTTCCATATTTGTATTTTGTTTTATTTGCTCTTGTTTGCACACTCTCTTTCTCCTTTTCTTATAACAAATTTAGAGACAAACAGGCAAAGCCAAAGCTGATTAGACCTCTAACTGGCATTATCTTTATTTCCTTCTCTAATGAAATTAGGACAATAATATTGCCAATAAGAAATAAGAAATAATTCTCATTATTCTACACAGATTATGTTAGCTAACACTTCCAAACTTAAGGGACTCTTACTTTTCTATTCTGAATTACCCATTAATATGGAAAAATATGCCATAAGAATATAGGGCCATCAAAATTAAATTTTTACATATTACCATTTCTATATTGGGAACATAAGCTTCTGGGAACAGGTATCTGAAGGCCAGATTTATATGGACCCCTTTTCCTTGAGTTTGAACATATATGATTACCTAGAAACCTAGACAAAAGAATTACAGTGGTTTAGAGTGTCCAAAATATATTGATTTCTACAATCCCCTTAATTATATTAGTCCTGTGCCAAAAGCAAATTCAGTTTACTTGCAGAAAATATATTTTCCTAAAGAAGACCAAACCCAATATGAGGAATTAGTCCTCTTTTTCTAATCAACAACAGTATTTGTTGTTTGCTATTATCATGACCCCTTCTTTTTTGTTATTAATTTTTCAACATTTCATGTTGTGTATTTTTATCACTTTCCTCCTCCCAATCCTCCACAATCTACCACAACCTCTCCACACACTCACCTTCATTTTCTTTTTTTTTTTTTTCTATCAAGTCACGTTCGTGATCCCCAAATACTCTTGAGAGAGGTATGAATCCTAGTGAATGGTCAATGTAGCAGGGGCTGCACCATAAAGAAACTGACAATTGCTTTTCATCCAGCTATGAATTGCCAGTTGATAGTTGAACAGTTTCAGTGAGATTTCTTGCCCACCTCCTCAATTTCCGTGCTAGGATTTATTTTTTCTGGTGTGGGTAAGCTGTCATATTCCCTGCGTGTCACTGCCCCGATGTCTGGATAACACTATTTCTTTGTAGGCATCTCATACTTCTCTCTTTTATCATCTTTCTTTTTTCTCTTCCACAATGATCCTTGAGTCTTCAGGAAACTGTGATATAGATGTCCTACTTAGGGCTTAAAACTTTACTATCTCATTATGTGTACACTGAACAGTTGTGGTCTCTATGATAACTGTCTTTTGCTGTAAAAGAGATACACTAATCTTCAGATGCAGAAGAAGTCCTTGGGCCTAGTATAAAGTACTACATCTTAGCTAAATAAATTACTGGTATAAAGCCATGCAATTATCATGTGGTAAATGAGAGTTCTTTAACTTTTTTTTTCTCTCAAATAATTCCATCTGTAGCTTAGAAATATGGAAACCTCAGAGTCATATTTCTAACTATGGAGTAGTTATAATTATTTATCCAGAAAAATTTATTCAATCATAATTCATAAACAAGACATTAATAATTAAGCAAGTTTTTAACTTACTTTCATGCATCAAGTATGATGCATCAAGTATAAAGCAGCTCTTTACAATAATATATTGACTTTGCTTTCACTAGAGAAGATTCATACAATTGATCTACTGTGATCTGACTAGTTTTAATAATTTGTATGAGAAATATCCATGAGTTAGTATATTGATTAAAAATTAATCCTTCATTTCTTCTCTATCCTCAAATATTGGCACAGGACATTGAATAAAACATGTAGTTATGAGTATGGAAAAAGGAAATAAATAAATAAATGTAAGGTAGTGTATTGCTGAGAACAGATAGAGTTAATCAGAAGGAAGGAGATAACTGAAAAATTGAGTTAGTTAAAGCAAACCTGTTTCCCATGACTACCTTAACTGCAAGAATACAGTCTGGCCCTGACTTTCTAGTTCCCACAGCTACCTGAGGTCAGGATGAACTTTCCCAATTCCTGGGGAGAGTGCTTGCCAACCTCTAAGGAGTGCATTTCTCTCTAAGGGGCTTGCTGCTAAACACAACCAATCAGCTAAAAGTCACCACTGCTTGCTTTGTGTTCCCATAGCCAGGCAATTTTGTTTCTATAACGTCACAAAATTGATCTGGGTTGTGATTTTGTCTTTACAAGCTCTCTGTAGCAAACAGTCCAGGATTCACTCTTCTCTTTATGGAGTGGGTGCTTCCCTGGAGTGCCAGTTTTTTGTCAATTGGCTCATGGTCCACCCATTTCCTTTATTGGCTTCCTGGTATCCAGCTTTCACAATTGGCAACACTTTCTTTTAAATAAATTTTGTTTTAAAGATTGAACCCTGGGCTTGAGAATTTTTCTGTGTGGTTTTCAAACCTAACAGTATTATTTTCATTGACAATTTTGACAAAATGAGAGATAACTTGACATTTTACTATATATTGTTTCTCTCTAGAATAAGCTATAATTACTATCAAAGATGCATATTGACAAGTAATTTATTAGAAATTATTGGTTATTCAATAAGTGTAATTTGGTGTTCACACCACTCGGGAGGCAGAGGCATGCAGATCTCTGTGACCATCTCAAGGTCAGCCTGGTCTACAGAGCAAGCTCCAGGCCAGCTGGGACTAAAGGGAGATTCTGCCTCAAAAATACAATAAATGAATAAATAAATAAATAAATAAATAAATAAATAAATAAAGCAGTTTTAAAGACAGGGATTGTCATGAGCCAGACCCTGTCTCTAAAGGACCAAAAAAAAAAAAAACAAAAAAACAAAAAAAAAACAGTTTAATTTTATTTACTGATAGATAATTGCTTTAAAATGTAATGATAGAAGGTGGTTTATGGAAGCAGAAATATAAATGGTACTTGAAATTTATTGACTCACTCCCCAAAGATGCACTCTTATATAGACACACTTAGAAGTGGAAAATTTTTCCATTTAATTGTCAAAATCAAAATGCCAACTTCAATGAGATTTTACTGTAAAACACAAAATTTTGCTATATCTTATGTTTCTTCATTTATTATAGTCATATACTATTGATATACTTGAGTGATTATGGGTGTGATATAAAGAATTTATTGAAAATTTTTATTGAAAATTTGTGCCTTTGATACATTTCTTTTTTATAATGCTTTTATTGATGTTTTGTGTATTTCAGACATCATTTCTCAGTTCAGTTTAGATATATTGCCCTTTCCCTTGCTGTCAACCCACCCCAGATCATGCACTCTGCCATGATTTATCCTGCATCTTTCTCTCAGTCTTTTTTTATGTTTAGGAATTCACATTTTCCTCTTTTAAGTTTCTAATACTCTAAAATATGCATACTTTCTTTCCACTCATATACAGTAATTACGGAGTCTGAAATTAAGTGGTGGATTGATTCTAGAGCCCATTAAGAGATTTACATTATAGCCGGGTGTGGTAGTGCATGTCTTTGATCCTAGCACATTGGAAGCAGAGGCAGGCAGATCTTTGAGAGTTCAAGGACAGCCTGGTCTACAGAGTGAGTTCCAGGACTGCCGGGGCTACAGGGAGACGCTGTATTGAAAACAGGAAAAAAAGAGATTTATATTATAACAACATAGTTTCTTTCAGATAAACAGAAATATAACAATAAAATTGTTCAGCTCTCCTTTCACCCTGGGATTTGGTGTCAGCATCCACAAATGAGGGAAACATTTCACTGCTTGTTTTTCTGGGACTGTGTTGCTTCACTTAGCAAAATGGCTTCGAGTTCCATCCATTTACCTGCAAAGTTCATGATGTCATCTTTACTGCTGAGTGGTACTTGATTGTGTTGATGTACCATATTTTTGTCATCAACTCTTCAGTTGAGGGGCCTTTGGGTTCCAGCTCTCCTCTACTGTGAAGAAAGGTGCAATAAACATGGATGTGCATCTAACTTTGCCATAGGATGAGTCTTGTGGGTATATACCTAGGAGTGGTATGACTGGGTCAGTTTGTAAGCTCATTTTTAGTCTTTTAAGAGTTCTTCACAATGCTTTCCGTAATGGTTGTAGATGTTTACATTACCACTAGCAGTGGATGAGTGTTCCCCTTTCCCCACAACCTCTTCAGCATTTGGTGTCTTTTGTGTTCTTGATCTTAGCCAGTCGTATCAGAGTGAGATGATGTTGAGCACTTTTTATGATGTTTCTCAGCAATCTTTCCTTCCTCACTGGTGAAGTCTCTGTTCAGCTCTTTACTCCATCTTTTGAGTAGGTCATTTGTTTTCTTCTTTGTTTTTTTTTTTAGTAGTCCATATATTCTTGATGTTAATGTTCTGTCAGATGAATCACTGGTGAAGATTTCCTCCCACTCTGGATTTTCTCTTCACTTCCTTGATTGTTTCTTTCACTGTACAGAAGCTTTTGAGTTTGATGAGATCTCATTTGTCAAATGATGACCTTATTTACTGTGCAGCTCCTGTCTGATTTACAAAGTCTTTTCCTACACTTATGTCTTGTAGGTTGTTTCTGAATTTTTCTTCTATCACCTTCAGGGTTTCAGGTTTTATGTTGAGATCTTTGATCTACTTGGAGTTGATTTTTGTACATGGTGAGAGGTAGGGGATTCATTTTGTTGATCCAGTTTTGGCAGCACAATTTGCTGAAGTTGCTATCCTTCCTCCATTGAGGTTTTTTCTTTTTTTTTTTTTTTTGCCCCTTTGTCAAATATGAGGGTGCTGAAATTGTATGAGCTCAAATTTGTATCTTCAGTTTTGTTGCACTGGTGATAAAACATTTCTTAATCAATTTTATAACCCTTCCCTGTCCCAGTTCCCACCAGAGTTCAGGCCTTCTCCAATATATGTTTTGCATGTTTTTCTCAGTCTTCTTTTTATTATTCTTTGATATAGAAGTTCAGTGTTTTAGGCAAATGTTACTGTTTCAGTCAGTTTTTGAGCCAGTCTTTTTGTTGCCCTATCAAATTTGTATCACTTCAAAATATGCATACATGTGCATACATGCCAAACATATACAAAAGTTATGATATGTGAAAAAAACATATAGGTTAATTCCAAATCATGTTTTGCAATTCACATTTTGACAGTAGAGTTGTATGCAGGTAAAGAAAACTATTACTTTATGTTCCTACATTACATCAGGTATCATATTTACACAAAAAAGAAAAGAACACAAAAAGAGCCAGTTTGCCATACAAACAGAGATTTGGTGCTAGTATCCACCATACATCATTTATTTCTCTGAGACTGTGTTATTTTAATTAGCATAATCTCTTCTATCCACTCATCAGTTTGAGGGACAATTGGGTTTGTTCCAGCTCCTTCCTATTTTGAAGAGAGCTGCAATAAACATAGATGTCCATGTTTCTTTGCAATAGGATGAGCCTTGTGGGTATATACCAAGTAGTGGTATGACTGTGTCAGGTGCCAGGCTCATTTTGATATTTTAAGAGTTCCCCACACTGGTTTCCACAGGGGTTGCAGGAGTTTACATTTCCACTAGCAGTACATGAGTGTTTCCCTTTCCCCAAAACCTCTCTATCAGTTGGTATCCATTGTTTTCTTGACATAGTCAGTCTTACTAGAGTAAGTTGAAATTTAAATAATTCCTGATAAAATTTTATTTTTTTTACTTAGTTTTCAATGTTGTCTTTCTCACACAGGTGTCATTAATGTAATAAAAATTATGGGTGCTGGAGAGATGGCTCAGTGATTAAGAGCACTGACTGTTCTTGCAGAGGACCTGGGTTCGATTCCCAGCACCCACATGGTGGCTAAGAACCGTCTTTAACACCAGTTCAAAGGGAATCCCATACCATCTTCTGATCTCTGCAGCATTGCATGACATGGGTACACCAACCTAAACACAGATAGTGCATTCATACATATAAAAAATAATAAAAATAAATAAATAAAAAGTATGAAGATTCTCTTCAGATATTTCTTAAGAAATATAGTTGTGCTATTAAGATACTTTTCCTCATATTTGAAGACATTTTGAATGTTCAACACATTGTCTAGCTGTCATATGAAAAATATCAAAATGTTTTAATTGTTAACATACTACAATGTCCATTCTTTACCATTTCCTGGAGAGAGTGTTTACATTCACTCCAAACATGAGAAATCAATGGCAAACATAAATATAATTCCAACCATATTCAGCTTGGAAAACCAATGAAAAAGGAACCATGGAGGTAAAGAGAAAGAAAGTTCACAAGAGAGAGGAATAGTCAGAAATAAATGATAACAAGGGGAGAATGGGGAAGATGGTGGTTAATTGGATGTACTTACACGAGAAAAAGTGGGTTGCTACTTTCAATTTTCCACTCAAAGGTAGATGTATTGTTGAAAATTCCCAGTCAGCACAGTTCAGGTGATTCGTTAACATTGCATCATCAAGGTCTTCTGTTCAAATTACCTGGGACCAATCTATGTTAGAATCTCTTCTCCCCAAGTGTTTACTATTGCATTAATTCCTGGAAAAACCTCATGAGTCTTGTAATATTGTGCCCTCCAAATACTCATTACACTCTTATGAAGTCAGGGCCCTTAGGATACTCCCACAACCCTCCTGCAGAGAATATTTTAATTGCCCCTAAAACCATGTATATCTCATTCTGCAACTTCTCTCAGCTTTCACATTTCTGTCTCCTCCTTTAGCAAAACTCTCAAAGACTTGGGGTGGAAAATACTAATATATAATTATTTTCTTCCCTTTATATTTGAACATTGGGCCATTATGCCACATCAACAGCACTTTTTCTCACCAGTTTGATCAGCTATGAGACTGTTATCTAAAAATCACCAATCTATAAGAATAACCTATACTTATGAACTCCTAAGCAATAATCAATGACGTATATGAGTATTACACCCATGAGTGATGACCTTGATCAAAGCTATTCAATTTTTTCGTCTACTGTCCTCCCAAGTACTTTTACAAACGTGATCAACATATACTTCTTTTTGAAATGGAGTCATCTTACTGAAGGTGGGCAGGATCACTAAAGAACTACCACAGTCAAATCCAAACATATTATATTTTGACTTTGGTTCCAGAAGCTAAAGAGGAAAATTATAAGTATACAATGCAGCAGAAAATGTCTTACCACTTTTGCAAATTATTTCATCAAAAGATCAATGCTGAAGAGTGGATATATGGATATGAGGAAACATACCATCCAGTGCTCTATAATCCATACTTATTCTCTGTGGACTATCCAGCCACCACATCATGGGGCAATGCCATAAAGCCACTTTGTATCAGCAAACATTTGACAGTCAGCTTGATTGTACTCTTTTGTCCATCAGGGGTCAAGATGGAATGGGGCCTTCATGCTGTGAGCTTCACTCAGGAATAAAAATATCTGGGCCAACCATGGTCTCTCCATCAACCACATGGAGTTATAGGAAGAGCCTAGGCTTCATAAACAATCTCCCACCCATAAGTTCATTGAAAGGGAGAAATGTACACAATGTACGCTTGAGGTATAAGTACCTACTATTGAGACAAGTTTACATTTTTTTTCCTCTAAGAGTTATTAACATTTCCTTTCTTTTTTCCATTTGGCAATTATTTCCTACCCTGCTTCAGTGATTTCTGGAGATTTTTATACATTGAATTCAGCTTTTTTCTGAAAACAGTATTTATTGATTTTATTTTTATATACAGAGTTTTACATGCATGTATGTTAATGCATCAATCTGTATAATACCCATGGAGGCCAGAAGAGGCTTTCCGATCCTCTGAAATAGCACAGTTGTACCAACAATTGGGAGCTGTGAACCACATCTGGGCCTCTGCAAAAGCAGCAAGTACTGTTAACCACTGATACTCCTCCTGATTTCAGATTTTGTCATATTGTTTCCATTAGGAATTTCAGAAAAAGTATATATATATGTATACTATCATTATATATATATGTATATATTATATGGAGCAAGCCTTGTCTTCTCTCCACTGGTTTTCATCACTTTTGGTGTACCTAGCTCTTTTGAACCTAATTTACATGTTCTTCTTAATCATAAAGATTCTGTCAAAAATCACTTTCAGTGAAGATCATGCCCCCACAATAAAAGATAGATAAACCTATAATATTCACACAAAGACGATATAATGTACATTTGCTTGAATTATGTCCTAAGCAGCACAGAAAGTTGGACATCAATTACCATCTCTGACATACCTATTTCCCTCCACAGCACCTCCATGTTCTCTATGTCTTCCAATCTTGTTGAGGGTGTAACTCAATTGGCAAGAACCAATTTTCCTTAATTCCTCACATAAGCCAGTGCATCAGAAACTGATTTTATTGGTATAGCCTCAATTGATATATCCTTTCTCTCATGAATGAACGGATAGTAATAATACTCAATTTCTCTCATTCGATAGAAGAACCTATCTGTCTGCTTATCCTACTGTTTCACCTGCCTATCTGTAAAAGGGTCCTTTGCTTTCTTTTTTAAAAAAAAAAAAAAAAAACATGTCATGTTTTCCTTAAGGAAGATGCTTGACATGTTCCTCCTTGGCGCAATCTCAAGCAATGCATCAGTCTTTGTACTTTTTTACTCCACATTGTGTCTTTCCCTCCCTTGTCCTCAAATGAAGTACATAAGCACCATATCCTGTGTTGATTCCCCTTGTTACTTGTCTTCCCATGTTACATGCCCAGGTTGCCAACAATGATGGCAGTTTATATTCTGACTAGGCTGAAATCGCCTTAGCTTTTTAGTCCACAGCTGGGTATCTCAGTATCCCCATAAGCCCATTGAGTTTGGAGGATTCTTGGAGAGACATGATTTTTCAGTCCATATTAGAAGTTTAAAAAGCTGTGTTTCTTGGATATAGAGCGCGGCTCCCTCTGAATCGCACGTGGCAATGTGCCATCAATTGCTGCCGATGCCATCACAGTAGATGTACTTGCCAGTAGAATTGAAGACAGTACTCTTTGTTTTTTCTTTTTGTCTTTTTACTAAGACCTTCAAGTTTTATTTTTCTGCAGTACAGTTTCTCTAGATAAAAAAATCCTCCAATCAAGTGATATAGTTGTGGTGGTGTGTGTGTGTGTGTATATATATATATATATATATATATATATATATATTAGCAATACTCTGAAAAGACTCAGAAAAAGATGCAGGACATGTATGGCAGAGTGCAGGGACTTGGGTTGGGTGGGGGCATGGAAAGGGAAGTGACACTAGATTCAATTGAGAAATGATGTATGACCTTTGGAAAAAGTTTAATAATAATTTCACAAAAACATTTCTCAAATAGTTCAGATGCAATCTAGTCTTCTATTATCATATTTATTCTTTACTTAATAATGGAAGAAACTTTATTATTTTTAAATCTTTTCTGAACATTTCAACTTTTTGTAGATATAAAATGTAAAACATGTGCATTTTTAAATTAGCATATACATAACTACCCAGGTTACAGCAATCTTATACAGTAAGCTGGGAGGGGTGTGACGAGTCCAGTCCTCCCTGAATGGGAAGGAAGCACACTGGACTTTGTCCTCCTCAGACCATTCAGCCTGTCCTGCTCTATCCGCCTAAGTTATGTGACATTGCAGTTGGTTAAAGAGTTCCCTGTAATGCTGGAGTAAACTGGAAGTGGACAGCTAGAAAACTAGAACTGTCAGGTTTAGGAATGAAACTTTGCCTGGCTTGAGGCAAGGACCTGTAAATCCTGTCCCGTAGAACCTCTGAGAGTTATCTGATATCTCAGTGGGCATTCAGTCATCTCTGTGAATTATCTATCGCTCTGGAAGGTCAGGATATTGCAGTGGTTTCTTGTTTTGCCTATCTCTGCAAAGTTCCAGAATAGGATGGCCCCTTCCCTTGAGGTTTTGAGCAAAAATGTCACACCTCTAGGTTACAGGTTGCACAAACAGGAGCTCTGCAGCCCCCGGGTAGGAGCCAAAGTGGCTTGCCCTTTCCTCCCGCCTGTCCCCCACTTCCTTACCCAGAAAACAATAGCCTTTGGTACATAAACACATGAGAGTCTATCTCTCGGAAATTTTCCCACTGAGTCTGTATCTCTTTTCCCATCAGGTAACTTTCTTGTGGTCCTCCCTCCTCTCCTTCACAGAGCTAAGCCTATTGACTGTCTTCCTGCAGGCAGGAGACAGCCTTGAAAGTTACAGTACTGTAGAACTGCCAGCCTGGTTCTAGGAGGGAAGAATATCATTTGGATTGCAGCCACACATGAGTAAAGGACTAAGAGGTGAAAGAAATGACCCACAACTAGAGCCCAAAATGTGTGGCTTGAATTTCCACCAACAGAAGGAAGAAGAAAGGTATTTTCTCAGGCTGTCTCTGTCTCTCAGCTCTTTTTCCCCCAGGAGAAGGGAAGATCTCGAAGGGTTTAATGTGAACAAGAAAGTACCCCCCCATAATAGGATTGAGGGTAGCAGTCAGGCATAGACCTATCTCCATGAAATCTTCTCTTTCACAAGAGATTAATCCTTTAATCTGTTTTCAGTATTTCTCCTCTATACGGCCAGGTTGTTGGCACACCTCCATGAAAAAATTATCTTTTTCCTATGAGGTAAATCTTTGAACTGTCTTCTTCCTTACCACTAGCATTTCCTACCTTTCTTTATCATGGGTAAAAAGCAGACATGCCAAAATACCCACAGGCTAAGAAAATAAAACTGCTCCTCAAGAACTGAGGAGTTATAATTTCCACATGGGAAGCTGCCTACTTTGGGTGGGAGATTCTTATTGCCCCATGAATGTCCCCTGCAGACTTATGGAATTCAGAATCTTGGACACGGGTGGCACAGAATGCCAGGCAGCAAAAAATTGCCCCAGCATCTCTCAAGTTCTTACCACTCTTAGCCACAGTGAGATGATGTTTAGGGTCCTCCCACCAGGCCATGCAGGGAAGGGTAAACAACAAAATAAAAAATTGCAGACCCCCTCCTCTTAAACACATGCTAAAACTCCCCTCAAGGGCCACAATAAAGTTCTCTCTGAAAGATCCCCAGCTCCAGACCCAGTCAAAATAGAACAGGGTAATCAAAACATCCAAGTGGCTGGCCTACCCCCTCCCCTCATTCTCAGCCACTTTCCACTAAAGGACCAGGAGCACCTTCACCTTTAGCCACTTCCCTCACAGAAAGACTGTGCTGGATCAGAAATAACCAATTCCTTCATTTACAGGCATTCCCCTTTAATATAGCTCCAACTTGGTGCTGTTCTCTACACTGGTACCAGTACCAGGCAAGTGACTTAAAAGAGCTTAGGCAAGCAGTTAGGGAGGATGGTGTTCAGTCACCGTGGACAATGTCCATTCTCCAGAGATTTTGTGCTTCTCTTAACTCCCCAGGACTGGAGAGATATCTGTAGATCTTCACTTCCATGTCTGCTATTCTTACAATGGTAAGCACTGTACAGAGATGAATGACTCTAACAGGTTCAGAGAAATCAAGGGCAACCTAATGTGGACTAGGGTTATTAACAACTTTTTGGGGAAGGAGATTTTAGAACAGGGACCCAGCAGGCTGGGCTGGCCCCAGGGTAGTTTGACAGGTATGCCTTTGGGATCAGATTAAACCACCTATTGAATTCCAGGCATGTTCCTCTTTATTATTTCTAAGGAAAACACCTGAGGAACCCCTGTCTGACTTTACCTTAAGGACTAAAAACAGCCTAGAGAGAAAGATCCCTGAACCTACCCCCAAAGAAATACTCCTTAAGAGCATTCTTTGGGAAGGAATGACTTCTGAATGCAAGCAAGTGTGCCAGGGCTTAAAAGATGACCATTATGACAGATGGATAGTAGCAACTCAGGACATGGGCAGTCTCCCACAAAGCTAATTATCTAGCTCAAGCCCTTTACAGCTGCTGCCACCACAAATGAAAAATGTTTTAACTGTGCAGGCTGAGGACATTGGAAAAGACAGTGCCCAGAAGCACCAGTCTCTCCTGGAAGGCCCCGTGAACACTCTCCATGCACTCTCTGGCCCCGGTGTAAAAAAATGGATACCATTGGAGGAAATATTGTCATTCAAATATGATAAAGATGGCAAAAATGCCACTTTTAAACTTCTGGGTGGGCAACCCCTAGCCCAGGGAATAAAAGGTGGAAAGAGATACAGTATGTTGATTCTGGGCAGCACCTATGTCAGAAGGCTCACATCCTGCATTCACAATTATAATTGGGGGAAGGCCCTCTAAATGTTTGATAGATACAGGGACCGACAGAACCATTTTAAAACAACAAGAAATCCCCCCTGACCGGCTCTTACTTCCAGGACCTAAACTTCTAGGAATAGGAGGACCTTCACAGTCTTATATCAATAAAAATATTTATACCTGGGAGGACCCTGATGGAAACATGGGTCAGATTTGCTCATTAATAGCACCCACTAATATCAATCTGCTAGGGTGAGGTCTTTTGGAGGCTTTGGATGTGGTTTTTTTCCACTCTGAATGAGACCAGCCATTCCCAGACAGGCCATTTAAGAGAGGGAAAATGCCTCCATCATCTCAGCAAGAAACACTCCCAATCCTGAGGGTCACTGCAGAGTATGCTCTCCCTCGTCTGGACTTGAAGTCAGATGATCCATTGTGGATTGAGCAGTGGACCCAAAGGTAGAAATATGAGTATTACAAAACCTAGTCAAAGAGCAATTTTCATTGGGACATATCAGTCCATCTCGCAGTCCCGGGAACACCCCTGTGTTTTTCATAAAAATGGCACACTGAGGATTGCAAGTGGTTCACTTTCTCAGTCCCTGCCATTAAAACTCAGGTCCACCAACTTATTATGAGTGGACTGTACTGCCACAATGCTTGGATCAAGTTATCAACTGACTCAGCAACTTTAAAGGACAGGCTCATACCATCCCTAGAAGCTTTTGGATTCAAAATAGCCTATGCTAGGATTCAAATGATTTCCCCCATTCATTCCTAGACACTGAAATTTCTCTCATGACAGTGAGGCCACTCAAAGCTCTACTATCCTTTCCTCCCATGCTCACACTAATATCCCTCCAGTCCTTCCTTCGAAATATTAACTGGCTCTGCCCATGACTGTCTATCCCCAGGCCAATGTTATAGCCTCTTTGATCTTCTGAGAGGTGACAGGAACCCAGCTTCCAATTGAAAACTCACACTGTAGGCCTCAAAAGCTCTCCCTAAAATCAACCTAGCTCTTCAGAGCATGGTTTTAGCATATTTGACAACATTCCTTCCTGTACGGTTGTTTATTTTTAACACCCACACTCATAGGGGCTCTTTACCAATCCACAGAAGTTCTAGAGTGGCTGCCCATGCCCATAGGGGGAACTCTGGGACTATTAACTGAAACGGATTCTTTAGACACTATGATAAGCAGCAGGAGGGAGTGCTCCCTGCAAATACTGAGGAAGGAGTCTGATGTCATAGTGACACCCTTCTCCCTCCCAGATATCCAGTGGATGATGCAAAATCATGTTCATATAGCCATAAGCCTCATGGGATTTCCAGGACAGACAGAAAACCAGTACCCTAATGACAGATGGGTCTCTGCTCTCCCATTATTAAATTGATTTCCCCTCCCCATCTTTTCCAAGATGTACCTATAAAGCAAGCCCCGTCTGTCCTCATAGATGGATGGAAATGAGGAGTTGTGGCAATCATTTATGATAACCTGGATCAAGCCCCTCAGATCCTGTTTCACCCACTCCATGACCATTCCTCACAGTGCAGGGAACTCTACTCTGTTTATCTAGCTCTCAAAAAACCAACAGGCCTCTTAATCTCTTCTCAGATAGTATCTATGTGGTTAATTTACTGCGCTGGCTATCCAGATCCTTTGTCAGATTAGACAAGAATCCCCTCTCTACCCTCCTTGTTGCCATCTCATCCCTCTTACAGAAAAGGACCCATCCTCTCTTCATACAGCACATCTGTGGAAACAGCCTCCTGCCAGGTCCTCTTTCTGAAGGCAGCTCTCTTGCAGACTGAGTCACCTCTACAAGCATCTATGTCCTATCCCTCTCTGAAGTAGAAAATTTCCACTCCGCCACCCACACTAACCTAAGGGGCCTCCATGCTCACTTTCTTGAAATTCATTGAATCCTTAGAACTTGTTCCTTCTGTTCTTCATTGGTGAAGACACCTGCATTACAAGATGTGGGAACCAACCCCAGAGGATTAAAAACTAATGCCCTCTGGCAAACTGATGTTACACACATAGCTACCTTTGGAAAATAAAATTATGTCTTTGTCACCATGGACACTTATTCCAAATTTATTTAGACTACTGTGCGCATGGGGTAGAGAGTCAAGGACCTCACTGCCCACCTCCTCTCTACCTTTGCCACCATGGGCCAGCATTTGTCAGCTCTCACTTTAAATCATTTTGTCAGTTATGGAATATTGCACAACGTAACCCACAGGGACAGGACATCATAGAATGGACCCATCATGTCCTAAAAAAATCAGTTATTAAAACAAAAGGCAGGTAAATACCCTCCTAACATCCAGTTGGCCATGACATTGGCAACTCTCAACCTCTTTAATACTAATGGGGATTCAAAATGTCCAGCCATAGTCAAACATTGGCAGGCACAAAGTACTGTTCCTAAAATACTTGTCAGGTGGAAGGACCTGCTAGACAGTCAGTGGAAAGGACCTGATCCACTGTTAACAACTGGGAGTGTCTTCGCTTGCTTCTTCCCACAGGATTAGCCAAGACCTATTTGGATCCTAGCCAGAAATTTCAGATTCATTCCCCCTGACCAAAAAGATGACATGCCTGTCATTTGTGGATGGAAAGTGGAGGAGGAAGACAAAGAGACACTCCCAGAACCCTAACAACATAACATGGAAGAAACTTGAGTGCTCCTCACTTCTGCAAAGTCCATGTGCCCCCCCATCAGTGCCCCTGTCTTCCATCCTTTTAGTTGCTCTAATTATAGTCCAATCTAACTCTGCCTCTGCCCAGCCTTCGAACATACCACTGACTTGGATCCATGTCTGGGGATTTTTTGTCAGAGAAATGTTGGAAGGAAGAAATCAGGTAATTGGAACCAGCAACTGTCCTTTACAAGGCTGCAGCAAGGCAGTCACAATCACTGTGTTTCCCAATTCCACCCCTACCTTGCAGGCACCCTTTATTTGTTTCCCCCATCTTAACAAAGGATAATGTATACAGGAAGCTGATACATATGGTGGTTACAGATTCTGGTCTTGCAGGTTGGAGAGTATTCACAGCGCAAGAACCTGTTTCAAATCCTAAATAACTGGTTTAATATTAACATACAGGACCCCTGGAGTGACTGCTGGAGATCTGAAGTGCAGGGAAAGCTCTACTCTTTTATTTTTATTTTTGTATGTGTATGAATGTACTGTCTGCATGTTGGTTGGTACACCCATGTCGTGCAATGTCCCGGAGGTCAGAAGAGGGTGTCGGATTCCCCTGGAACTGCAGTTAAAGACGGTTCTCAGCTGCCATGTGGGTGCTGTAGATCGAAACCAGGTCCTCGGCAAGAGCAGTCAGTATTCTTAAGTGTTAGGCCATCTCTCCAGCCTGGAAAGCTCTACTCTTACAGCAATTTCTGGTACACTGTGGTGGATATTCACATTTCTCACCAGCTTGTTCTAACCCCTCAGCCCATCCTCACTCAATCGCATATTCTGTTACAGGAATCCAAAATGGAAGGAAAGCTGCAGTCTACTGTAACATGGCCCCAGTATACTGAGTACACCAGAGATCTCCTACGCCACCCACCCCAGTGTTTCCCAATGTTTTGTATGTGCATCCCTTACATGCCCTCTCCTTACTGCCATTCCTTCTAACACTTCTTTACAGGAATCTACCCCTGAGGAGACAGCACTGGTATTTCACCACATTTCCCTATTTGACTGACTCACAACTCTTCCTATTTGTTTAGTGAGAGCAGAGGTAGCCCCAGATCCCAGGTGCCTCTGAAGAGTACCTCTTGACAGGACCCTGTGTTGCAAATCCCCATTTTTTCTCTGGTGCGAGGGTACTGCCTCCCTCTGTGCAAATGCTACTGGTTTTGGAATTTGTTTGCCTGTTATTATCTCTCCCCAGCTCTTCCTTTATGAGAATGAGGAAGTCACTTGGATGCACAAAGTACTCCCCACAAGTTTCTGTCCCATGGTTTTCCAACTACCTGACTACCTGGTTACTTCCCTTGATGGGACCCATTTTCACCCTAGGAGTTCTCCTGACTATTGCACCCTGTGTTCTCTGTTTTTTCAAAAACCGAATCAATACTCTCACTGAGGTTGCAACCAGGACTGTTTTAGTCCAATATCAGCTGTCCCAGGAGACCCACTAGAGGACTATGACATTACTGGTCCATTTTAATTAAAAAACAAAGGAGGGGCTGTAGGAATGAAACTTTGCCTGGCTCGAGGCGAGGGCTTATAAAACCTGTCCCAAAGAACCTCCAAGAGTTATCTGATATCTCTGTGGGCATTGAGTTGTCTCTGTGAATTATCTATATCTCTGGAAGGTCAGGATATTGCAGTATTTTCTTGCTTCACCTGTCTCTGCAAAGTTCCAGAACAGGATGGCCCCTTCCCTTGAGGTACTGAGCAAAAATGTCACACCTCTAGTTTACCAGTTGCACAAACAGGAGCTCTGCAGCCCTCTGGTAGGAGTCAAGGTGGTTCACCCTTCCCTTCCACCGGCCCCCCCATACTTCCTTGCCCAGAGCACAGTAGCCTTTGGTATATAAGCACACTGCTGGCATGAGGAAATGAGAGTCTATCTCCTGGACCTTCACCCTCTGGGAGTCTGTGTCTCTTTTCCCCTTGGGTAACTTTCTCAGTTGCCCCTACCCTCTCTTCACCAGAGCTAAGCCTAGAGACTCTCTGCCTGCAGGCAGGAGACACCTTTGAAGCTTGCCGTCCTGTAGAACTGCCAGCCTGGTTCTAGGAGGGAAGGATATTGTGTGGATTGCAGCCACGCAAGAGTAAAGGACCAACAGATGATAGAAACATCCCACACTCAGGAGTAGGCCAAGCACCACCAGTTCTGACAGGTAAAAGGGAGAACAAAGATGGACACTGGGAGGAGGTCTGCAGTAAGAAAATTGGGTAAATTCTGCTATATACACACATTGTACATCTCCATGTGATCTGCTGGAATAGATAAAAGGAGCCATTGAAGATGTGGAAAACCTTAGAAGCATTCCACTGAGTCGGAAGATCATCAACAAATTCACAATGGCCTTAGGACTGGGTTGGATCCAAACCTGAACCAGAGCTGAAAGCCTTTCTTAGGGAAAAGCCCACTTGTGCATAGAGCCTGGAACATCACAAGTGCTTATGGCTAACATGTGTTATCTGTTCACAAGGAAGCCACAGTTTCAGATTCCTGCCCTACTCCTGCTCTGCTCTAAAAAAAAAAAAAAAAACAAAAAAAAAAACACCTCCAGAGTTTGGCAATAGACACAGGAGCACAGGAGTTGGACCTTCAGGTTTGGAAATCTGGAGGCTTCTCTGAGTGTCAGAGGGACATCTGTCTGATGGGTACAAGGCACAGGCTGCCTATGCCCACTCCTAGTGAAAATAAAAACTTTGAGGGTTGCTGCAAATGAGTCCTGGAAGAAGTCAGTGAGGGCTGAGATAGGGGTGGTGGGAACCCCATCTAATCACTCTTTGGAAATGAGACTTGAGGTTTAGAGTGCATGATGTATGTTCCACAGGCACCAAGACCAGAGCTTCAGATGAGAGTGAGATCCCCATTGTCACTGGGGTCATCGCCTACAGGCACGGACCTGGGCACCAGTGCCAACCCATGCATGCACACTGGAGGTAGGTGAGTACTATCTACTGTAGGGAAGACAGCAGCTCTGCACCAATGTCAGCTGTGTCATTCCCCTGCCCCACACCCTGCACTCCATGGAGGACACCACATTAGGGGATGAAGCCTCCCTTGGAAGACTAAAGATATAAATATATCTTTATAAATAGCTACATTATTCACTTCTTTAACCATTTCAAAACACATAGCAAGTTGAACACTCCTTTAAAAATAAATCTTAAACCTCTAGGTACAGTATAGTAAGAGGGGTGTGTGCAAACAGGACAGCCAGGCCCTGCCTGGAGTCCACTTTCCAGTGGGCTGAGCAGAGCTCAGCAATGCTGTGGACTGATCATGTGGTGATGGCAAGATGACGTTCAGCTAATACTGGGCTTGGGTCCCCTCTGACATGGGTAGGGGAGTTGGGCTGGGACATCTGGCTAGGAATCCTTGTATCTGGGAACAGGAAAAGAGGCGAGCCTTTGGAGCGGCCCCACTGGGCAGGAGGGCTCATTTCACAAGCCAGCAGGCCTCTAGCTCGCCACTCCTGGTGGGCATTTGAAGGTCTCCAAAGGGCCGGCTCTTCTCAGTCCAAGTTGACTTTGGAGTAGGAGGGGAAGCTAGGTGTGGCAAAAGTCCCAGAGACAGAGCCCAACTTTCAAGGGGGCTGGAACTTAAACCCAAACCCAAACCAGCCCAGCAGGAAGAGATAAGTTAAGACAGCCGACTGAAGGAAATGCCCCATACCTCAGGGGACAAAGCGCTCACTGTAGGGAGTGTGGAGCTGAGTGAATTCTGCATGGCCAGCAGCCACTGCTACCTCCTATCTCTATGGCTCAGTGCGGGTGGGTCTCTGCCTCTGGAGGCTGCCCTGATCCTCCTTCAGGAGGACTCAGCCAGGTCAGTGGTGCAGCCCTTGAAGCTGAAGGCGAAGTGGGGTCTATCTGTTCACAAGATGGGAGAACGATGTGAACTTGTAGTTCAGCTGGCTGTTGGGCGTGAACATGTGCAGCTCCCTCTTCCTGCAGCAGGGTTCATAGTGGTAGGCGCTGAGGCAAGCGTCACAGGAAACTTGAACACTGGGTGCAAGTGTTGGTGGTGCCCGATTGGTTACAGAAGCCACAGGGGGAGGTCGCTGTGGTGTAGGGCTTGGGCTTCGAGTGGACTGATGTCAGCAGGTCCAGGCCCTGAGTATGACCCATGTACTTCTCCTGCAGAAGTGCGTCGTGGGCCAGGCTGTCGTGAACAGAGGCCTTGCTGGAGAATGCGCTGGGGTTGGAAGCCGAAGGACAGGCAAGCAGGCTGTCCCAGTGCTGGCAGAGGGAGGAGCTGCAAGGCAGGACACAGTTCTGGCACTTGGAGAGGGCACACTCTTTGGCAGGGGGTGAGGCTTGTGGTAGACGTAGTGGGCATCATTTTTGAGCAGCCAGACACCTGGCTGCAAGGCATCCTGCCTCAGATATGTTTGCCCTGGTCTCCGAGTCTGTGTATAGATCCACATCGTCCTGCGTGGAGAAGTAGTTACTGAGCAGCAGGCCCAGGCCGATGACAGGGGAGGTGGATTGAAGAGCACCAGGGCTGCCATGGGGGGAACTGGACATGGTCAGTAGGGAGGGGGATGGGCAGATGATCTCGTCCTGCAGGTAATCTCCAATATCGGAGGCCAGGGGCTCCTTTCGAAGACTCAGTGAGGACTTCATGGGGGCCTTCCTGCTCTCCCAGTAGCTTCCGTAGGCACCCATGGACCTGGAGAGCTTGATCACACAGGGCTTATAGTAGTCCTTGGGAGCCCGCTCACTAGACGACTTCTGGAGTGCCACACGGGCCATGGATGTGGTCAGGTGCTCCCGGCCCTCAGTCCACTGCCTCACGGCCTCTGAGCAGCCACTGACGTCCTCTGTGCTGCTCTTGCGCTCAGTCATCAAGTCCAGCTCTGAGTAGCCCTTGTCCTTCACCTGCGAGTGGATCTCCAGCATCTGCTCACACTCAACCTTGGACGAAAAGAGCTCAAAGGAGATCATCTTGATCTGGAGGTTCTCCACTAGCTCCTTGAGCTTGTAAGCTGTCCCCAGCTCAGGCACGTAGCCCATGAAGCTCAAGATGGCCCGGATGTCCTCCTCCAGCAACATGGACTTGACATAATAAACGAAAGGGCCCGTGTAGGTCTTGATGCTGCAGAACTCCTTCTTCCACAGGTAGAGGAACAGGTTGATGGCCACCTTCTCCAGCACGCTGAAGGCGCAGTGCAGAGCATGCATGCTGGAGCCGATCAGGGAGAGCAGGATGCTCTCCACCACCTCATAGAACTGGATCAGCTGGAATTAATAGAAGGGGTCCACCATGTGCAGGCTGTGCAGGGTGGCAGCTGCCACCTGCAAGCACTCATTGCCTCAGGGCCACTGCTTGCTGAGGGTGGCGTCCACTTTGCCCACGTGGAACTGCACGTTACTTCTGGAATAAGTCTCCTTGTACTTATATTCATTGAACTGGGCTTCCCCATCAGACCCAGGGCTACCTTACCCATGACTCCGGAGCTGGAGGCTGGCAAATTACACAAACCACTGGCAAGGTGTCCATGGACCAGGGAAGTGCTCTGCGGGTGACCAGGAAGTGAGGCCACAGGAGGCAGGCCCTGCAAGGCCCCGCAGGGCTCCTGGATCATAGTTATTCTTATAGTTAGTTTATTTATTTATTATTTTTTTGATTTAATTTTTTTTTTTTTTTGGTCTTTTTGAGACAGGGTCTCCCTGTAGCTCCAGCTGTCCTGAAACTCACATTGTAGACCAGGCTGGCCTTGAACTCACAAGTTGCCTCTGCCTCCCAAGTGCTAGGATTAAAGGCGTACTCCACCACGCCCGGCGATTTAATTTTTTATGTGTATGAATGTACTGTCTGCATGTAGGTTTGTGCACCCGTGTCGTGCAATGCCGCGGAGGTCAGAAGCGGGTCTCGGATTCCCCTGGAACTGGAGTTCTCCTGGAATTGGAGTTACAGACGGTTCTTAGCCACCATGTGGGTGCTGGGGATCGAAACGGGTCCTTTGCAAGAGTAGTAGGTGCTCTTAACCGCTAGGCTATCTCTCAAGCCCCTATAGTTAGTTTTTTTAAAGCCCTATGTTGTTGCTAAATTATGGGGTGTTTTTTTTTTTTTGCCTCTTCCATAATAAAGTTCAGATGTGAAGAGTAGGCATTCACAATTTTAGCTTTCACATTTTCTGTTCTCTGTCCAATTATTCTCTCAAGTTCCAAGATTTTGGGGTTCCAGAAAGAGACATTTTAGTAAATGTTAAATTTATCTTCTCTTTTTCCTATACTTCATCAATTTGAAGAAATGGAGGGCCAAGGCCTTCAACTCTATTTTCTGCCAGTTTTGCTTTCAAATCAGGAGGTAAAGTTTGGCTGAATTTCCTTCCTTGCAGGAACAAATTTGTAAGCATGTAGCAGACTTCACTATTAAAGAAATATTCTATGGCAAACCATCTTGGAAAAATGACCACTGTGGAATTCCTACCAAGGACAATCCACCCTCAAAACACTCAGACTCAGCCATATTCCACATTCCTCATAGCAAAGTCCACACAACTGCCGTTTCAGTAGAGAGAAGAAATACAACTTGTGCAGGAAAGGTTAACAGGATGGTATTGACTCCACAGGCATCAGGTTCCATTGTATGTTTTTGGAACCGTTCCTCTCAACTTTCTTTCTACTAACTCTGTTTGGCTGCCAGATAGATGCATTACTATCCACTTCCTGGTAAGACTTCCTATTCATGCTGGAGACAGAAGGCAAGAGCAGATCTACAAAGTAACTCCACTGAAATTTATCTTGATGAACAAGAATTTTGCTAGCTTTCTTACAGGAATATAAGTGAAAAGTTATAGCAAGATATTTTTACTGTGTAGGTAAATAACCTGTATAAAAGTAACATTTTCATCATGGATATTTTAGAGTATATTAACTGTAATTCAGGAATTCAATTACAAAGCTATTGGATATATTTTGCTAAAATTGATTTATATCTTTCTCTATTCTTTGAGTTGAGCATATCTTCAAGACAAATATAAATTCATTATTTTTGTTTCCTTTAAGTAAATTTGAAAATTATTTGCTTGTACAGTTAAAAAATAAGATAGCAAAATATCAGTAATATATGCAAATAGAATTAAATGGACAAAATAGTGGAAAGGTGTCTTGTGCATTAAATATCTGTATTAAATTTTATAAATAATTTGTAATCAACTTTTATGAAGAAATTGCAATGCATTGTTATTTGAATTAAAGATAAAATAACCTTTATATAAATAAAACTTCATTTTTTTTTATTTTTCAATGCAGTATTTCACAGTATCTTACTGTCTATGGTAAACTGAGATTTTAAAAATTGTGCATTGTGATGTTTGTTATGTAAATATTTATTTTTCATGAAAAAGTTTCAAAGCATATAATGAATGTATTAAACACAATATAAGTGGATAATTAAGGTTTTAAATTTAAATAAATCACTATTCCATTCATTGACATAAATGAATGGGATCTTAATCCCAGAAGGTAAGGCAGGTAGCACCATTACAAGACATAAAGTTTACATGTGCCTAAAGTACCTCATTTCTCAAGCTCATTTGTCTCTGACAGTAGTATAGAGAAATAATGCCAAAGAAAGATACACAAAACTCCAGTATTCAGGGCTAGAGAGAGGGCTCTGCAGTTAGGACCACTGGCTGTTGTTGCAGAGGCCCTGGGTTGGATTCCCAGCACCCACATAGGGAGTCTGTAACTCCAGTTCCAAGGGAATCCAATGTCTTCTTCTGACCTCTGGGGGCATTGCACTTACTCATGGATAGACAATATACTGTTAGACATAAATTATTTTTAAATAACTCTAATTTTCAAGCATGTGATATGGACCACTTAAGAAAATGTTTATTGATGTAAAAAATGTCTGTTTATTTGCTATTTATTGCAGCAAACTGCACAGTTAAATCTTTTATTTGAAAATATCAGAAAAAGAGAGAGAGGGATATAATTTAGAAGTTTATCCAAACTGAATGGTCATATTTTGTGAGCATATTCAAGTGACCTGGAATGGCAAAATTGAAAATGTACTAAAGAAAATAATTTTACAGTGATTATATGGAGGATCAAGGACTTGGTGAAATGATTTAGACTCACTAGTACTTACTACTTCTCAAGCATAGACAAATTAATGATCTATATAACTAGATTTTACCATTTACAGATAGGAATCTGGGGCTGTTCAGAAGGCAGTAAGTCAAAAACTTTATGTTCAAGTGTTATTTAGATCGAGCTGCCATAAATCTATGCATTTTTATATAAGTGAGTCCTAAGAGGAAACTGCTGGGCAATTATTTTTGTGACCATGAAGTGGCATTGAATGTGACCTATCTTATAATGATGTGTATTTTACATATATTGAAAATGAGATTGCTCTTCTGCTCCAGAATTGTGAAAGACACTGCAATTACTTAACTAGAAAATCAGAAGGAGTATCATTAGGAAAATTTCCAAAGACTGTTCTTAATTAGACTTAATTATTCATCCAAACTTCTATAAAGAAAAGTTTGCTTACAAAGGAATCATGAGGTGTTGAAGAAAATGTTATGATATTTACATTAAAGTTTAAGAGCTACAATAAAAATCAGACCATATTTTTGATAAGAGCAAGTATTTGACAACTGTAATAACTCTACCGTTGTGATTAGGAGACTCCTATACATAGATTGAGTGTGAAATGTAAGTTCTTAAAAATTCTCTATATATTCTAAACTTACTAAATGTGAAAACATATTATAAAAACACAATATATTTATTAAATTCAGTCAATATATTTTGTAACATCATTATACGTTATTTAACTTCCAATGTACATCTTTGTTATATCACAATGATAGTAAGCTATACATTTTATTGAATTTTGTTATTTTCATATAACATAACTGCACCTTCACTTGACTTACTACACTACGGATTCTAATTTGTTTCCAAATGTCTTTCGGTGTGGATTCATCCTCTGGAACCTGGTCACTCTACCAAGAGTACAGTCTTTGAAAGAGATTATCACTCTTTCAGAAATATTGTTTCCAAAAATTCTTTAAGTGATCTTGGAGTTTCTTACCTCTTCATGTAAATGAAGCTTTGGTCCAGTTTGCACTTGCACATAGCTTGTCCATTCTGTCACAATTGCTATTTCATATGAGTATCTAACCAGTTATATCTAAAACTTTTTCCTTGTTGTCTTCTAGAAACCCTGGCTCTTACAATGTTTCCATTCGCTCTCCACAGTGATCACTGAGCCCTGGGAAGCAGAATTTGTTTTTTATAAATGTCACGTTCTTTTAGCATATGAGTCTCCAGAAGATAGTTGTATTATACATGACTATAGGGTGGAGTCAAGGCATAGATTTCATCAAATTCACCCATGTTGTTTTGGGTGACTACATATGATTAACTTGGGAAGCAAACTTAATTTTTACGTTAAATCATCTTAAAGAGAATGCTACAAGGTGATACTGTACAACAGAGAAATTATAGAGAACATTTGTATGTGTCAATCCCAAAGTTCTTGCTCTACANTTGTAGGTATATATTATAATTTTGTAGGTAGTATAATTTTCAATTACTTTCTGATTGAGTTTCATTGAAATAATATTCCCTGGGAATTTGGTGACAAGCTAAACCCAATGATTTAATATACATGAACAGAACAACTTGAAAATATGGTAAGTTGTTGTTCCTGGTATGAAATTCTGTAGTTACTTGTTTTCTTGTCCTATTCACAGTTTGCCCATGGGAGTGTATCCTGTCTGTGAACCTAACAATCTTATCTCTTTCTTAGAGAAAAATAAATGAGACTCACCAGGCTTATGTTATTAGTGCTGTTTTGTGCTATCTCTTATTTAAATTCATATGCCTGTTTCCTGAATATTTATTAGAGAACTTTAACAGGTCCCAGCTGCACCTGTTAAATTTGTGGATGCAAATAGCTACAAGTTTTCTGAATATCTGAATGTATCAGAAGTTTAAGAAATTACTTAATACCAAATAATATATTCAGACTCTGTTGGGAACATAGCAATATTTATTTAACCATATTAGAACAAACCATAAAGGAAAAATAATTCTGATTAGCTCATTATAAAGACATCAGTTTTCAATTTTAATATTCTTAAACTACTTGATCAATTGGGAGTACATGTTGCATCTTTAATAAATTTAACTTTGGGGGCTTAATAAGTAAATGAAAGCTAACATAAGATAGTGGTGAGAAAACACATTCTATTCTGTATGCATAGGATATTTTCTCACTTCCTGATACAGATTATGTAGTCTCCTGGGGCTTGTGAGATTGAATATTATTTCAAATATATATTTAGAGAATATAAGTTATTATTTAATCCATTGAAGGGGCATGAGAGGCAACAACATCTTAAAAACAGCACCTAAAGGAAGTAAGGTAGACAGGCCAGCTGGTCATAAGTAAAAAAGACAGGGCTAAAGGAAGCAAGGTAGGCATAGTCAGGGTTGTTTTGAAACTTTTCCCATTGGCTCTAGCTATTTGACCTTTAAGATGATTGGCTGCCTGTTTCAGGCCTTGTGTTTTCCCTTGTGGTCTTTGCCTTTATAAGCTGCTGTAGTGCTTATAATAAATGAGATCCGGCTATGACTAACTCCCCATCTGTCTGAGTGTCTCCGGGACATGGTAGGCTTCTAGGTGGGGCAGACTTCGTGCCTGTCTTTCCCCTTCCATCTGGTTGCCTTGCAGGGCAGGACGCCACAATCCATGGATTCTTGCACTTTTTCAGGTACCAACTAATTCTAAACAATGTGATGCCAAGAAAACATGACACTACTATTCCAGACAAATAAAAACTTATGTCTGCATTACAGGACTGTGGGACAACATGATTTATATAATGTATGAAAAAGCAGAGTGTTAGATGACAAGAATAACAGCAAGAGCCATGGTATATTGAAACTGTCAGGTCTCCTTAAAGAGTTTGGAATTTATACCAAACACAAAACAATTTCTAAGCATATTATATGTATCTGGTTTTGATTTTGTATGCCTGTGCGCCTTTAATCTCAACACTCAGGAAGCAGAGGCAGGAGGATCACTTTGAAATTAAAGGCATTCTATGTAGTGAGTTCCAAGTCAGTTGGGGTTAAAGGGAGACCATGTTGCAGTACAAGCAAACAAATAAAGTATATGAGATCATCTGCTAATGTCAGTATGTACTTAGAACTTCACATCTCCTAGGTGCATAACATGGAAAATTGGATGAGCAAATTATAACAATTTATGTTGAAGTGGTGATAGATTAATTTCATGAAAGTACTCTGATTGCATAGATATTTGGAAATATTTGAGATTTAATTTTAGAGGAGGAAAGAGAAAAAAACTATATATCTCACTTATTGACTCGATAAACCTGTGGACTATTTATAAATATAAAGGGGGTAATAACCAGTAAAATTCACTCAGGCTAGAAACAGGAACTTCAAACGTTATATATCACACACACACAAACACACACACACACACACACACACACACACA
>VZQC01014592.1:0-57060 GCA_009823505.1 Rhizomys pruinosus | reverse complement strand
ACCAGTGGGAGAAGAGAGGAGCGGAGAGGTAGAGGAGAGAGAGAGAGAGAGAGAGACTTAAAGTCTAATTATTGAGTACTGTTTTTTTTCTGAATCTATGTGACCATAAATAAATACATGAACATTTTGTATATCATCATATGTAAGAAACCACTGAAAAATATTTCCTGACCTCAGCGAAGATACAAACTTTTAGGCTAATAAATTTTAATTGTGTGCATTGACCCAGAAATCTCTGAGATAGCATAAAAATATTAGTATTAGACAGCAAGACCACAGTGTGGTGGCCAGGGGAGCCAAAACTTCCTGGAAGCCCCCCTTGATCCTAGAGGCTTGGGATCACCCAGAAAGCGTGCACCCTGGATATCAGAGTGCAAAGCGGTTTGGGCGGAGCTGTACAGGAAGACAGCAAAACAGCAAACTGGCATACAGGCCAAGGGAACAAACACTCCCACTTCCCCCTGGCTGGACCCACAAGAGATATCTCATCAAATACAAAAGTTGCGAATACATCCATTCATTCGTATCACACACACTGTACACTTAAATCTCAAAATAAATACCAGAATAAGCCCTACTAGCTAGCAAGAACACATGGAAACTGAAAAACACAATCTTGAATAATGAAAAGGTCAGGTAGGAAACAAAGAACAAAATAAAAATATTATAGAACGGACCATAAACGATATAAAATACAAACAAAAAACTGTGATATACTTTTAAAGACCATCCATTAGGAGGGGTTTGTTTATTTATAGGCCTACATTGCCCTAAAATTTAAACAAATATTAGAACGAGGGAACAAATAAATGATTAACTCTGCAGTAAAAACACTTTAGAGGCAACAACAAATTAAAAATACCCTAAACCAAATAGACAGGAAAAAATAACAAAAATCGAGCAAAAATCTAAATTTGAAATAGAAACAAGAAACAATACCAAAAAAAAAAATCAATGAATCTAAAAGTCTTGAAAAGAAAAAAAAAAAAAAAAGAGGGAAAGACCTCCCATGCTCATGTATTGGAAAAATTAATATAGTAAAAATGTCTATTCTACCCAAATTACCATAGAGATTCAATGTACTCCCAATTAAAATACCCATGAGTTTCTTCAAAAACTTGGAAAAAAAAGCATCCTTAAATTCATATGAAAAACAAAAGACCCAAATAGCTAAGGCAATGATGAGTGAAAAGTGCAATAGAGGAAGGATCACAGTACCAGATTTCAAGCTATATTACAGGGCTATAATCATAAAGACAGCCTGTTACTGGCCTAAAAACAGACCTGTTGACCAATGGAACAAAATTGAAGATCCAAACTTGAGCTCATACAATTTAAGCCACATCATACTCCACAAAGGGGCCACAAATGCTCAATGGGGGAAAGATGCCATCTTCAGCAAATGGTGTTGGCAAAAGTAGATCACCATTTGTAGAAGAACAAAATTAAACCCTTACTTCTCACCCTGTACAAAAATCAACTCCAGGTGGATCAAAGACCTCAACATGAAACCCGAAACTCTGAAGGTGATAGAAATAAATGTTGGCAGCAACCTACAAGGCATATACATAAGAAAAGACTCTCTAAATCAAACAGCAGCATTGTAGGAAATAAGGTCAAGAGATGACAAGTGTGACCTCGTCAAACTCAAAAGCTTTTGTACAGCAAAGGAACCAATAAAGGAAGTGAAGAGAAACCCCACAGCATGGGAAGAAACCTTCACCAGTGATACATCTGACAAATGACCTACCCAAAAGATGGACTAAAGGGCTGAACAGAGACTTCAACAATGAGAAAATAAAAATGGCAGAGAAACATCTTAAAAAGTGTTCAAAATCATGAATAATTAAGGAAATGCAAATTCAAACCACCCTATCATCTCACTCAGATAAGACTGCTGGCTAAGATCAAGAAAACAAAAGACACCAAATGTTGTAGAAGTTGTGGAGTAAGGAAAACACTCATCCACTGATGGTGGGAATGTAAACTTGTACAACCACTATGGAAAGCAGTGTGGAGAACCCTTAAAAGACTCAAAATGAGCCTACCATCTGACCCAGTCATACCACTCCTGGATGTATATCCACAAGACTCATCCTACTGCAAAGATACATGCACATCTGTGTTTATTGCAGCTTTCTTCACAACAGCAAAGAGCTGGAACTAACCCAAATATCCCTCAGCTGATGAGTTGATAACAAAGATGTCTTACATCTACACAATGGACGTCTATGCAGCAGTAAAGAAAGATGACATGATGAACTTGCAGGCAAATGGATGGAACTGGAAGCCATTATGCTAAGTGAAGTAACACAGTCCCAGAAAAATGAAAGGGGAATGGTTTCCCTCATTTGTGCATGGTAGTACTAAATCCCCAGTTGAAAGACAAGCTGAGCAACACTATTGTTATATTTCTTTTAATCTGAAAGCAGCTGTGCTGTTATAATCTGAATCTCTTAATGGGCTCTAGAATTAACTTATCACTTATTTTCAGACATTGTAATTGCCATATATGGGTGGAAGTTATATATTCATAGTTTAGAGAAATATAAAATTAAAGGGAAAATGTAAATTCATAAACATATTTTGGAATCAACATACAATTTATTTTCAGAAAACATAATCTTGGTATATATGTAATGCTTATGTAGGCATATTTTGGAACAATACAAATTGGAGGGAACAACAACAATGCAAGTACTGTGTCAAAGAACTGACTGAAACAGTTAACATCTGCCCAAGTAATAAACCTTTACAGAGAAAGACATTAAAAAGACTGAGAAATAGATGCAAGATATGTATGGCAGAATGCATTAATTGGGGTGGTGTGGGGTGCAGGGAAAGGGGAATATGTATAAATTTGTACTGAGAAATGATGTCTAAAATAAACAAAGCATTAGTAAAAGCATTTTATTTAAAAATAAAAAATAAAAATGATCACCAGAGCAATTTAAAAAATAAAATATTAATAGTATGATAAGTTTATTAAGTAGGAGAAGTTAAGTAAACTGGTATCTGTGAATTTTTGTATCTTGGTCTTATATTAATTTACAAAACTTGCAGCATGGTGGCTATTTCCAAAGAATTCACAGAATTAAGTAGAGATTATAGATCTTAATATTCAATACTAATTCATTTTAAAACATTTCCTGCAAATTCCTTAAAACTAGACAAATTTGTAAAAATATTAGTACATTTATTTGAGTACCATCCTAATTTTAAACAAGCAGACATCTGGCTATACAACTGACAGAAATAGAACATGTTTGAGTTTATTTATTTAAAAAATCTATAGCTGGTAGGGAAAATAGAATGTCATAATAAATATTTAATTCAATATTCTCTTAAAATCTCTTCACAGCCTAGATATGCATTATGACAGTTTTGTCCATATGTATTTTGTCATTCATTACTCAATTCTGCAACTGAAGTGTAAAATCAACAAAAAAGCATTTATACCCTAGTGTGATCCAATGAAACTTTATTTCCAAACTAGCCATAGAACTATCTAGTTGATTTATAAGCTTGATTTATAAGCCAGTATCGTATTTAACACATGTCTACATCCAATTTCTTAACATGAGTCAATGATAATACCCAGTGTCTGGTAAACATACTGCAATGAAGATTCCTGGATTAACATATGGGTTCATTTTTTTCCACTTTCCTGTGCCTTCTAATATAATCTGTATTTTTATATTTAAAAATTTTGATGTGTATTAAGATATTTGAAATATATTTACTATTCACTTGGGATTTAAGATAAACATGAATTCCAATGAGAGGGAAATAATCTGCAATACTGCACATATAGCCAAGTACTCATGGGTAGGGAGGTCATAGACTCTCTAGAAAACCTTGTTTTTGTGACATCCATAGACCACTGTAATTTTTTCTTTATATTAAATATATGTCCTCAGATTTAAAAGAAGTATATTTTAACTCCCTATTTTTGCTGGGTGTGGTGGCACACACTTTAATCCTAGCACTCGGGAAGCAAAGGCATGTGGATCTTTGTGAGTTCAAGGCCAGCCTGGTCTACAGAGTGAGTTCCAGGACAGCTGGGACTGTAGGGAGACCCTGTCTTGAAAAAGACCAAAAAAAAAAAAAAAAAAAAGCCTCTCTTTGCAACAGATGGAGACTATTAGAGAGTTCCAGAACTGGTCAAATAGAGAAAGTAAGTGTCTGTTAGATGCTTAACCCGAAGTGACACATCTTTGATCCAACCACTAAACATAGGATGAATGAACCTCTCAAGACTCACCAGAGAGTTTTCCTTACACAACAGAAGGTGATTAACAGAGAAACCCAATTTTGACCAATGTACAGAGAAGTCACAGATTGCTTATCACTGAATAGGACTCCTCTTTCAAACCTCTGCCTCCAAAGGCTCACAGATTTTTGTAGAAGAGCAATACAAAAGATTGTAGGATTGTAAGAGGGAGTGGATGACCAGAAAGAAACAGATATTCTAGAGAGCTGGAATTCACAGTAGTTGTAACAGCATGCACAAGTCCTGTACAAGCTCAAACCAGACAAAACCCAGGATAATCATGGGGAAGTGGGAAAGTAATCCCAATCAGGCCTAAGGAACTTTTCTCAAATTATGGCTGCTAATCAGGTGAGAGACAGTGTTTTACAGGCATGGACCTTTTTTAGTGGACCTAGTGAATGGACCCACAATAAAGGACATTTGAGGGCCCACATTAGATGCTGTATATAAAATTGGCCAAGGTGTAGTGGTGGAAGGTGTGGAGCTTTGAGAGGAGGAGAATAGTAAAAGAAAACATGAATAATGTGTGTCACATGAATGCAGTTATCAATGGAGGCCAAAAACAGGTGTTGGAATCCTTGGAACTAGACTTACAGGTAGTTATGAGCAATTTGAACTGGTTGGTATAAACTGAATCCAAGTCTTCTATAAGAGCATGTAAGTGCTCTTTATTGCCTAGAAATCTCTTCAACCCTAAGAAAAGCATTCATATTATTGACTCTCAGAAAAGAAAAAAACTCTCTGAAGATTAACTTTGAGGAAAGAAAAATCAGCTTAAAACCCAAGAAGTGAAAGTGCAAAGAAATACAAGTGTTTACTACCCTCTGTTTATTTCCACAACCCATTAAATGAGGAATAACAATTTCAAAACTTAATATGTATTAACATGTATACTGGATTCCGTATCATTTCAAGACTAGACAAAGACAACGATGCTCCCATCACACTATTTAGGTTCCTCAGACAACTTTTCAAACATCAGTTATGTCACTGATATCAGATATATAACAATTAATATGTGATATCTTTTTCTCTAATCTGATGGCTAGTGAACAGCTTGGTTTTACATGGCAAATGCAAAGCCACACTGCCTTAGGCATGTGAAATGTGACAGTTATTCACATCTTATCATGCTTTCCAATCTTCTGAAATAACAGAGGCTATTATTGCTATTACCAATCTGAAAAGTTGTTGAGTATGAGAATTTATAGGAAGCCCTGAAGCAATTCTTTTGAAAACAAGTTTTTGGTTGACTTCTGTGGGAGAATGTTCTCCCTCTCGTTTTTGTTTTCTGCCATTGTCAATTAAACAGCAGTGTCCTAAGGTTCTGGGGCACCTCCCCATCCTATCTACAGCAAATTCTAGTAGGACAGTTTTGGGGAAAAAAGCCAGGATAATTTCAATCATTATTTGGCATTGAATAAAAAGTTAGTTTTAATGGCATTTGCCTGCATGTGAAACTGAGCATCTACCAGACTTTATGTGACTTGATGACTAGTAAGAGTATATAAATAGTTTCTAATTTTTCTAATCACAAATTAGGCATTTAATTTTAGTTTTCTGATTATTTTCAATGTGCTACATTTCATGATAATTTTTACAGAGAATAAAGCAAGAAAATAAGTGTTACTGTTAGTGCTTTATCTATTATGCTCTAATAGCACAATCCATATCTATTTCAAAATACTTTCACTATTATTAATTCTGACTATGTCTCAAAATGTAGTTGAATTAGCAAGAATTGAAGGAAGATGTGTGTACTTTATTTAACATAATTTAGAACGTGTTTAATTTTATAGGAAATATCCTTTAATACACATGCACATTTGTTCACCTTTCTTCTCTGGCCATTTCCTGCATGTGTTTGAGGAGGTGATGGAAAACTCCTGCACATATTCCTCTCAGAGGAGCATAAATATTGCTTGGAAAAATTGTTTGAGGAACAGTCACTGCATATCTTACACTCCCAGACTTTAAGATTAGATGGCATTCTGGGTCCTTGACAGGAAATAATTGCTGGCAAAATCATGGACTATAATTCTGTTGATGTTTCTAGCTCCAATGACATGGTTTGTTTATTTATGTCCTAGTTGATATTGCAGGTTCCTTACAGAAACAACTTTTAAACCATGGAGTTTATCATAGTTGATCAACACAAATAATTAAAGAGCAAAACAGAGATCTCAAGGAATTTCATATCATAAAACAGAAAAAGAACCATTTCAATACATATCTAGTAATACATATCTAATGTATTCTGTATCTTGATAATAATAAAAGCCATTTACTGAAAACAAAACTATATAGTTTGAATTTTTCTTAATATATTTTATGACATTTTATGATTTCAATATGCAAAATCTAATATATAGGTATTGCTTGGACTTGAATATTACTTAAAGTGTTTCTCTAATGTTATTTCCCAAACCACAATTAATAAATACACCAGTTAAACTGTTTATATTAGAGTTATTTAATTTCACTGCTAAGGAAAATAAAATTTAAATGCAAAAACCCATAATAAGAAATTCATTTATAATCACTTATTGAAATGCACAACTGGACCCCCATTCCATTGTGGTCCTCTGAAACGAACATGGACTCAACCCTATCTTAATGCATATTACATGCATAACCTACTTACTCCCATTGCAAGTTTTATGTAACTTGTCACTGAAGCATGAGAATAGTAGTTTGAGTACATGTGTTTATATACATTTACGTGCTAATTCAGTCATATGCTACATTTATCTTAAACAGTATTTAAGACCTATGTTGAAAGTAGATCTAGAAGCTCATTTTTTTTTCATCATTTGTTATTAGTAATTTAATTAAAGCATTAAAGCTTCTCTGATCATAGTTGAAAGACAAAACTATGGGTACAATAAAAAATATTTATAAGGAAATTTGACAGCATGGATATTTAGCAAGCAACGCCAGTAGATTTTTCACTAAGGCCTATGGTTTTCCCAATCCTGGGCTTTTGACCAGATTTAAAGTACAAGCACAGAATCCATCCTATGGAACAGGCCTTATAGTCTTTCAGAAGGTAGTTGGTTAATCACATATCCATCATACCATGACTGCATCAGTGGGTGCATTATACTGGAGAGTTCAGCATTGTAGGGTGCAGGATTCTTTTTTTCCCTTAGGAGTCTGCATAAGATATTATGGAACTAAGAAAAGTAGCTAGTATAGAGATTTCCTGAACAGTTTGAGAATTTCTGTATGTCCTACATCAAGAGTAATGGTGCATTCAACAACAGGGTCCTACCGTCTATTTATGGTAGGCAAAATAGAGCAATAGTAATTGCCTGTATTGTTTGGTTGCCTCTGGGGTCTCACTGACAAATACACATAGGGATATAGCGTATAAATTGCACTGAAATTTTTACTTAATTATAAATGTTCTCTGGAACCATTATTAACCACCTGTGGAGAAGCCTTCCATTAAAACTACTTCGTATATAAGTAAATATTATTAACATAAAATTACATTTTTTTTAGGAGCTGGAGAGATGGCCTAGCGGTTAAGAGCGCCGACTGCTCTTGCAGAGGACCCGGGTTTGATCCCCAGCACCCACATGGCGGCTGAAAACTGTCTTTAACTCCAGTTCCAGGGGACCCCAACACCCTCTTCTGACCTCCGCGGCATTGCATGACACGGGTGCACAGACTTACATGCAGACAGTACATTCATACACATAATAAAATAAATAAAAATATAAAAAAATAAAAATTACGTTTTTAATTAGCTTACGAAATTTGTGGACATCCATATGGCTTCTTCATATCTATTTATCTTCACTTATAACAATAGCTTCCTAATACTTCACATAACTCCCCTCACCGCTCACAAACTTGTAAGCATCAAAATCAACTGCATCTAATTTCCTGTAGCTTAGTTTCTATAATCTCTTCCAATTGAATTTTTTCTTGCATTAATACAATACATTCCCAATGACTTTTTCCTGCATCCTTCATTTTTGTTAAACTATCTGGCTCTCCAGAATCCCTACTACTTATTCCTTGAACTTTTTCATCCCAATATAACTCTCATTTTCTTTTTTGTAAATTAAAAAAAATTTTTTTACAAAAAATTTTTTTATTTAATTTTTAATTCAGGTGTTCATACATTTTCTTTTTTTATTAGCTTGTTTATTGTGTATTAAACTTTTTCCTAATAAGATCATCATTCCCATTCTCAATCAAATCCTAGAGTAGCTTTCCCTTTCCATGCGCCCCCACCCCACCCAGTAATCTGCACCTTACATGTTCCTTGCTTCTTTTCTGAGTCTTTTCCTGAGGTTTTTTTTTCTTCAGTACTTTTTTGTTGTCTCTCCACTGTAATTGGCAACATTATATATATATATATATATATATATATATATATATAATACATTATATATAATGTATGGTAATCAACTACTAGACATACATACTACATACATTAACATACATACATCATAACATATGCAATATTGAATTGGAAATATTTTTTTCCCAAAAATGTCATGTTTTCCCTTAAGGAGGGCTCGAAGGTATCCTCCTTGGGAATCCCAAACAACAACAATCACTTTGTCTTGCGTCTTTGCTCCACTTTGGGGTTTTTTCCTCCCATGGTCCCATAAATGAATCCAGTAAGCATGCATTCCTGATCTTGATTACAACTATACCTGGTCTCCATGATTATAGCCCAGGTAGTCCAACAATGGCAGTCTATAATTACTGATGGGCTGAAATCCCCTTAGCTTTAGTCCACAAGCTGGGTATTTTTCAGTAGTCCCCCTGGCATTAAAGGTTTGAGAGGAATCTGGAGAGGCACATGTGGATGGAGGCTGGTAAATGAAAAGCTGGAAGGAGCAAGGAGCACTCCCACCCTCTCCCCCCACCAACAAAAAAAAAAAATACCCCTAGAGGAAGGCTGAGGACAGATCCCTCAATGATCTCTGAGAAAACAAGAAACTTTTGGTTAATCTGTGGCTTACTGTGCTGACCTTAAGCATCCAAAAGGAAAGGTCCAACCAGAAATAAATAATCAGTAAGACCAGAGAAAACTGTACTGCAGACATAAAACTTGAGATCTTGGGAGAGAGAGAGAGAGAAAAAAAAAAAAAAAAAAAAAAAAAAAAAAAAAAGAAGAGAGGAGAGAGAGACGAGAGAGAGAGAAGAAGAGAAGAGGTGGATTTTGCCTGTCTTTCCAATTCTTACTGGCGAAGTGCATCTACCCCTGTGGCTTGCCACCCCTTTTGGCACTCTCAAAGACATTGATACAGCTTTTTTAACCTCTCCATTATGGACTGAAACACTCCCATTTTCATTATAGCTTTGTTTACTATCTCTCTTCCCTTAATGCTTGTTTGTTCTTTGTGAAGCTAGCTGAAACTGCTATGCTTATATGATTGCAGTGTTTATGTTATATATGGAAGAGAACGTTTTATAGGCCTAACCCATTGTTCTGGCCTTTAACCCCTTTCTTTGATGTGGCCTTTGCACTGAAGGGGGAAATACAGATATCAAATCTGGAACAAAGAGCTCTGCAGTCATTTATTTTAGAACTTGGACAGGTTATGAGTCTGTCCATTAACAATGGTCCACTACTAAATCAAAATTAACCAATGAGCCAATCAATAAACAAACCAGACAATTAAATTTAACTAAATTAAATTAAAGCAAAAGTATTCTCTGCTGCAAGCTGAGTTAACTCATTAGTTCACTATTTGGACTTTAGTGGAATCATTAATTTGATCTGTTTTGACACCTTTTCTAGCTTGAATAGACATTTGTCTTTATATTCCCAAAAAAAAAAAAAAAAAAAGAAAAAACAACAGAAGGTAAAGGTAATATATGGATCAATATAGCCTAAAATGATATCTCTACTCTTTATGAATGATGCTCAAAGAAATATTTAAAATGAAAACAAGGTAGACTTGGTATCATATTTATTTACTAATTAAAATTAATGTGTTTAAATTTAAAAATCCTGTTGCTGAAGATGCCATAAACTTGAATCATAGAATATGAAGGAATATAGTTGGTAGTAACATATACACTCCATTTCTACCGGGTGGTTTTCATGGTTAAGAAAGTCTCTATGCATGTTATGAAAGGAGAAACAATAATCATCAGCTTTACCCAGATGAGACCTCTGTGAGCTATAATAACAACTGCCCAGGGAAAGCAGCCACAATGGTACAGTGTGGGAGCAAAAAAAAAAAAAAATCTTTTTATATTTCATTTACAGCCTGATTCACAAGATGAAGCCCATTACTAGGGCTGTTTTGTGAGGCAAAACCCTATGACGAGCGAAATCAAGGCTCTGGGAAGAGCTTTTACCATTATTCTCATAAATGAGCATAGCACTAGTTTGAGTACTAATGATTTATGACTGTACCAAAGATTAAGAAATCTCCCAACCTGTATCAACAAAGCTGTATTTTTCCCATAGTTAGAGATTAACCCAGAGACACACAACCATTTAATGTGAAGAAAATAAGAGGCTGAGGAAACCTCAGTCTTAAAGGGACACCTAGATCACATTTTTCCCAATGCTCAGTGATCATCTGGAAAGAGGGAAGAAAAAAGTTGTAAAAGCCAGAGGTGTTGGATGAAAACAAGGGAAGAGCGTTTCCCAAACACAGTGGTGCAATTACTAATATGAACCCTGGTAATTGGGACAGCAAGCACAAGACCCACCTGTGTAAATCCAAAGCAGACAAAGACTCAGCATAGAGGATAGAAGTGAGCAAAACACCATAACTGTAGTTGAGGAGCTTTCAGCAACTGATATCTGCTGGAAGGGAGAAAATTAATTTTCTTTGAAGATGTAGCCCCTAATAGTTTTAGCATGCTCCAGTGGATGGGCTCATACCAAGTGTATATGACAGCACAATTTAGACTTCAGGAGTTATTCAAAATAGCTAAAAAAGTCAAATGAGGAAGAAAAGGGATTCATTTGGTATGAATTGGAAGAGAGAAATGAAAAGGATAGAAATAGAATCCATGAAGTTTTCTCCCAAATTAATAAAAACTTCTTCAAAAATAAAAAGAGAGATCATTAGAAGAGGGCAGCAGCAATCAGCTCTTTGAAATTAAATATTTATAACATGAATATAAGACCAACCCTTTATGCACCAAAATAAATCAGTAAAAACAATATAATGGACAACTTAAAATAATCTAGAGATTTGAATATTTTTGTCACTAAAAGCACATGAAAAAGACTAGAATGCACTCAGAAGTCCCCAAACTTATTCATTAATAAATAAACATAACATATAGTAAAATAATACAAAATGGTTATAATTTAACATACAATTATACCCTAATAAGGTTGAAAAATAGTGAGTTATGTTGAACATGTGTATTAGTGGGTGATCTGTGGATATGTAGATTCCCTTTTGAAAAATTAAATCATTATTGACTAAGATTTTACATGTAGTGAGTGACTGAGGTTCACTCATACTTGTTGTATTTTTTCTTTACAGGTTAATGAGATTGTCATAAATAAAATTTTAATATATGTTACAAATAACCACTGGGTAGCTATGTGAAACACAAAGATAAACAGACAAAAAAAAATTTAGAGCCTAAGAGTCCTATGAGGTAGGTCAGAAATGATTTTGAGAGTTCAAGTCTTCAAGAAGAGCAGGTAAAAGTGTCCCATATTCCTCAAATTAGGAATTCTATCTATCCTGTGTACTTTTCTATCATTGGAATGTACAGTAGTGTACAATATCCATTAGCATCAAGTAATTCATCATAAATTACCTAAAATGAAGTTATTTTTTATAACATTCATTTTGTAAAATTTTCATATAGTATCTTCTAAAATATAGTTCGTGTTCTTTATTTTCCAAATTATTTCAGTGATATTATAATTTGTCATTTATCAAAAACAATGTACTGAGATCCGGAATGATGACTCAGCAGTTTATGGTGCTTCTTGCTCAAACTTAGCAACCTAGTTTTAATCCCCAGGACCCATGTAAAAGGTGGAAGTTGAGAAGTGACTCCAAAATGATATCCTCTGCCCTCAACATTTGCACCACAGATAGCGGTTGCACACACACACACACACACACACACACACACACACACACACCACACACAAACATGCGCACACACACAAAAGCACAGTATTATGATTTATGATTTAAAATAAGTCTAAATCATAAATCATAGTAAAAATATCCACACAAATTGCATTGTTGGTCAGCTGGTTTATAAATTTGGATTTGTTTAATCACTGGTGCAGAGAATAACTTGATTTTGAGCTAGTGAAAATTAACATGAAACTGATACATTCACTTATTTTGTATTGCACCAAGAAATGCCTAGTTGGTGGTTGTCCCACTCTGAGTGATAATACAATTCATGAGTTGAATAAGATAACTCATTTCTCTCTCTCTCTCTCTCTCTCTCTCTCTCTCTCTCTCTCTCATTCATTTACAACTTTTAAAATTACAAAATAGTCTTTGAGATGATACTTCAAAATTTTTGAAGGTGATGCTGCCTTATGTGTGTAACATCCTAACACTCACCAGAGAGACATTGTAAAGAACAAGAGACCTTTGTTTTCTGCCATGGAAACTTCTGGATCGCTTGCTACTTCCACCAGCCATGTGTCATTGTTCTTCACTTGCATCACAGATACATCTTCAGCATTAAATTATCTGAACTGAATTTGTGTCCCTTACTCCAATAATATATGTTCCAACTCCTGTACCTATCTGTTAAATTCTCATTTCACCAGGAGAGTAAAACTCTTGGGAAAAATGCTGTTAACAATAGCCATGTGTCCCTGTGAAATTTGGCCTTTGTTGCCTTTTCATTAAATCCCTACTTTCTCTCATTTAATTTCCCTTATTCTGTTCACGGACATTCGATGTTTTCCTCTGGCTTGAATGATTGTCCACGTGATATTTGACATCTCGTTGTTCCTTCAAATCTATGGCTTTCCACTGTAATCTTACATTTCTATTACATGTGAGTTCTGATAAAAGTAATTAGAGGACAGAAAGTGATATTCTGAATCAATTTTTCATTTGGGCATCCCCGCTCCTAGAATGTTGCATGGCCCTTAGAATCCATTGATTATGTATGTTACGAACTAATGACTAAATTAACCAATTGTGATTGATATCTCCATTTCTCACACTTGGACCTTGGTCCACATAAAACTATAGTTTGCTATAATGAACAAAGGCAGAACATGTCTTTAATCCCAGAACGCTGAAAGCACAGGTAGGAGCATCTCTGTGAGATCAAGACGTCTCTGATATGCATAATGAGTTTCACTTCACATGAGGCAACATCACTACCAACAACACAATAATATCACTACCAAATAAGAAAAAAGTTAAGGAATTTTAGTAACTGATATATTTAAATATATTGGATTTTAATAGTTTTCAAATAAACTCCTCCTTATCAGGGATAGGAGAGATGGTTAAGTCCTTAAGTACAGTGGCAACATTTGCAGAAGACCCAGACTCAGTGCTCAGGACACAGATGGTGGGTAACAAATGATCCAAAACTGCAGTTACAGTGGATCCAATGCTCACTTATTCCTTTCACTGGCATTGCAGGGTACTTGTGAACTTACATACAAGCAGGCAATCACTGAGACACATAAAATAAAAATGAATAAACAAATAATGGTCTAAGGTCTTCTTATGATAAAACAATCATCCCTTGACTTTTTTGTTATAAAATTTAAATTTAATAATCATAATGACCTGAAATATTTACTTATCAAGTGAAAATATTATTTATGTAAATTAAAAACTACTAAATGTTGTTTTTTGATTTCACTTTATGAAGTTTAAAATCATTCTGCAGAGAATACCAACATCTACTGATTACATATATGAACACACAAACAAGCAGAAAACAGCACACATAAAATATTCATAAATTATGACATAGCATACATTCATCACAGACGTTTTCCATTTATTTCTTTTCATATTCAAACATTTGCCCTTTTTAAACTCTTCAAACTATTTTCTTTTAGAGATTCACTGGATTGTGAATATTCAACTTTAGTATCAGCTATGATTAATATAGATCCTTTTTTATCTGTGATATGTTGTACAGCAGGAAACTAATTTTTTTTATTCCTCAGACAAACAGGTGGCCTACATGTAGCATTTGCAAATAATTATTTACTATGTTCACAAAATCATTTGTTTTATATTCTGATGACTGAAGAAAGCTTTGATATTATTTTTGAATATACATAGTTATACTTTTCATCATCTATGTTCTCAGTAAAAAGTGTTAAATGTCTCCAGGTGTGGTGGTGCACGCCTTTAATCCTAGCACTTGGGAGGCAGAGGCAGGCTGATCTTTCTGAGTTCAAGCCCAGCCTGGTCTACAGAGTGAGTTCCAGGACAGCTGGGGCTACAGAGAGTCATTATCTTGAAAAAATGGAAAAAAGAAAGAAAGAAAGAAAGAAAAAAAAAAAAAAAAAAAAAAAAAAAAAAAAAAAAAAAAAAAGACAAAAAAAGTGTTAAATGTATGAATGATGAAATAATCTTTTTATCAAATAATATTTGATTATTTACTGAGATTTGTAAACTATAATTATTCTGCTATCAATTTACATCAGGCTGCAATTTCTTGTATTCGAAGGTGAATATTTCACCCTTGATCAAAAATCTGAACCACTAGGTGGTAGTGTGTCCTTTCTTATTTTATGAAATACTCTGAAGTTCAATTCATCCTCTTAAATACTTAGTTGTAAAGAATGATGGTGTTTACTTGAAAAAGCAAATTTAGAATCATGGTATGTTTTCATTAATATACTCTTTTTATTTTTGGTTTTGTGTTTTTAACATAAATGGTCTATTTCATGCATCTTGATTATACTGTTTAGCAATATGTGTTAGTCTTGCCTCATATTTTTTTTTAGGATTTTGTTGTTCAGATATTGTATTTTACTGCCCAGATATTGTACACATTCACTATTTCTTAATATAAAAATTAACCAATATTACCATGATATATTAATTTATTTACTACTTTGAGCTAGTCTATATTTTATGTTTTTTTGTCCTTTGTAAAAAATTGCATTTCTATTTACAACAAGCTATGAGTAAATATAATTCATGGTGTATATGAGTCTCAGTCTGAGATTTCCCCATCAGAAAACTCAGGTGAACAGAAAAGTCACAAACAATTTATTTCAAATATGATGTCAATAGACTGAGATCCTTGGATATCTTGTAAAGGCAATCAGATTAACTGCATGTTGTTTTCAATAGTTAAAGTAATATCAATAAAAATTTTAACCTTTATTGAAACTGCTACACTTCATAATTTTTGGATAGGTGTATCAAGTGAAATTACTGTTATTAAGTGCGTCAGGGAGATAACCAATTGAATTTTTTCTTTTGATACTGCAGCAGGTTGGAAGTTCAGAAAACATGTATGGAGAAATGTCTTAAAATATTTTATGAAAGGTGATTACAGTTTTATAAATGTGTTCCAAGGGTTGGGGGTGATAAGGAATTAGGTTCAAAGCACAGAATTTGAGGGTCATCTTCAAAGCACTGGGATTATTTCCTAGAACAAGAAAAAATTTTCTTCCAAATATATTTACAAAAGTGTGCAAATATTTAGCTACAAATTTTTCATTGCACCATTATCTAGATGGCAAAACATTTGATATTCTATATATACTGGTGTAACATTTTGTAAATATTATTTCTGTAACACTGCAAAAGCTACATATATGGTAATTATGATAACTAATTTGTACTCTGAAAAACTCATAATTTGGCAATAGAAGTTTCCTACCATAGGAAAAACTCAGAAGAATTTATGTCTAGACCAGTTGATATAACATATTGAACATAGACCTTAGGCCAGTGACTATAGGAATGTTATAAATTATCTACTATTGAACAAGTTATACATGCCCCCACCAGTTTTAATAATTAGATAACATTAACTTATTTAAATATATTTGAATAAAACTAATGAATGTTAATATTTACTTATAAGAAAAAACATTAAGAGGTACTCAATATATGACATGTTAATAAAAATTTTGAGTATGGCAAATTAATTTGAACCTGAAAATTATTAAATATCCTTAAGTAATATCATTTTATAAAATTTTGCTAAATTCCATTGATCGTATTCAGAATTCTAGGTTTTAATTTACCTATTAATTTTTGAATGCTGAGAATGACAAAGAATGAAAAGAATGTCAAAGCAAGTGCAAAAATCTTAAGAATTTTCATGAGAAACTCAATGCAAGAGAAATGGGAAATAATACACCTTAATAATAATTGCAATAATCCATATTTTATTATTTAAATCAATTATGTAATGTGATGATAAAATAATGTATACATTTCTTCAATGATAAATTATGTCTGAAATGCAATTCAATGACAAGTTATATATGAAATACGTACAAATTTGCACACATATATGCTTATGAAATCAACAAATTAGTGACCCAATGTCCTAACAATTATTTCGTCCATTTAATGAATATGATGTACTCTATATTTCTTATTGTTTCTTATTTATCTCATACATGAATTTAGCAAAGTTGACATTTATTTTGAAATTTCTTTAAATCAGTTTTTATATATTTTATTTTGGATGCTAGTAAAACTTACTTCATTATAAATGAAGCATTATATATTTCTACTGAAACATGGAAATATATGCTTACAGACTCTGCTATATTCAATAGTATATATCTCACTTCTTAATTTTGAATGTCTTATTCACTCTTTTTTATTGAAGCCAATTTTATTGAACGCTTGTGCACTTCATACAAAATTTCCAATCTAATCTAGACCCGTGCACCCTTCCTGGCCCCAACCACCCCAACAGAGCTTATAAATTCTACAAAACATGTTTTTCATCCTTTTCATATTTTTCTCAGTCTCTTAAAATTTTCAATGCAGAAGTTTACTGTTTCAAGCAGAAGTTCACTGTTTCAGTCAGTTCTTGACCCAGTCTTTTTGTTGTAGTTGTTGTTGTTGTTGTTGTTGTTTTTATTTCCAATTTGCATCACTCCAAAATATGCATGCATATGTGCATGCCACATATATCATAGATTTTAGCATCTTAAGCTTATGATATTTTTTTTCTTTATTAGACTGAAAGATGTCATGTTTGAAGGCTCCTCCTTTGCAAGCCCAAACAGCCATCAGTTATGAGACCCTGTGCTCCACACTGGGGTTTTCCCTTATTAATTCTTTTTAAAATTTAATTCAATTTAATTATTTTTTCTTATGTGCACACTACACATACACGAAAATTATGACATTCAAAAATAAACTACAAGTTAATTCTAAAACATGTTTAGGGATTCATATTTTGACAGTAGACTTGTATGCATATAAAGAAAAGAAAAATATTGCTTTACATTCCGATATTACATAGCAAGTTGATGAGTCACATGAGGTATTATATTTATTTAAAAAAGAAAGAAAATGGGCTGGAGAGACACCCTAGTGATTAAGAGTGCCAACTGCTCTTGCAGAGGACCCGGGTTCGATCCCCAGCACCCACACGAAGCTGAGAACTGTCCGTAACTCCAATTCCAGGAGAATTCCAGTTCCAGGGGAAACTGACGCCCTCTTCTGACATCAGCGGCATTGCATGACACAGGTGCACAAAGCTATATGCAGACAGTACATTCATACACATAAAATAAATTTAAAAAAATTTAAAAAAAGAAAGAAAAATACATTCTCCCAGTCTTTGGCTCTTGATTGGGGATTTCAGACCATTAATAATTAAGATTATTATTGAGAGATACATATTGCTTCACTTCAATTTGTTTGATTTTCTGTTTGCATTTTTGGACTAGGTTTGTATTTTTAAGGTTATAGCTTCATTATTTATGCTCTCTTGCTGCTTGGGGATAGCTGCTCCTTTCCTCTGTCCTTTGAACTGCTTTGTTTTTTCTTTTTTTTTCTGAAGGTTTGGATTTCTGGACATGTATTCTTCTATCTTCTTTATATCATGAACATTTTTTTTTCTTTCTCCTTCGTCTATAATTGACATTTTGTTATGTAAAGTAGCCTAAGTTGGCATCTATAGTCATTTAGTACTGGGGATAATTTGGTCCATGTTCTTCTGGCTTTCAATGTTTGCCTTGAAAAGTCAGCTGTAATTCTGATGAGGTTCCCTTTATATATAACCTGTTTTTCTCTTGTGGCTTTCAGTATTCTTAGTTTTGAGCATCTAGTGTTTTAACTATGATATGGCACAAGGATTTTCTTTTCTGATCTTGTCTATTTGGTATTAGATGTGGTTCTTGTATTTGTATGGGTATGAATTTTTTATTCAGTTTGCAGAAATTGGGGGCTGGAGAGATGGCTCAGCACTTGAGAGCACCAGCACCGAACGCTCTTGCAAAGGACCTGAGTTCAATTCCCACCACTCACATGGCGGCTGAGAACCATCTTTAACTCCAGTTCCAGGGGAATCCAAACCCCTCTTCTGACGTCCTTGGCATTGCGCGACACATGTGCACCAACCTACATGCAGACAGTACACTCATATACATAAAAACAAATAAAAATGTTAAAAATCAATTTGGGGAAATTTTCTTCTATAATTCTATTTACTATCTGATCAATATCATTATCCTGGAATTCTTCTCCTTCCTCTATCTGATCAATATCTTTATCCTGGGATTCTTCGCCTTTCTCCATACCTATGATGCAGAAGTTTGATCTTTTCATGGTGTTCCACATTTCCTGATTATTACCCTCCTGTGGTTTATTTATTTATTTAGTTTTATTTTTCATTATCTTTGCTTGAGCATTCTCATTTTTACATGTTATCTTCAATTCTTGAAAATGTATTTTCTGCCTCATCCATTCTGTTATTGAAGATTTCTCCCATTCTTTCCTGTTGACTAGATGACTGTTCAATTTCCTTTCTCATTCAGCCTGAAATTTCTTCAGTATTTCTACTTCTAGAATTTTCATCCTCTCCTTCTAGTTCTTTGTTTTGTTTGTCTGTGTGTTTGGTTTCCTTTTTCATTTCTGCCAGAGAATTCTTCAGTATTTCCACTTCCTTATGAAGTTTGTCATTATCTCCCTGTAGTTTTTAATTGTTTGTCTTTGTGATCTTTAAGTTTATCATTCTCTCCTTCTAGTACTTTGGTTCATTTGTCTGTGTGTCCTTTGTATTCCTTGATTTATTTGACTATTCTATGACAGCTCTTTTAAAATCTGTTTCCTTGGTTACCTCTAGAGAGTTCTCATTAAAAGAGTCTCCTATAGGATTAGTAGAATTTGATGGGATTTATTATGTGGTTTTCCCATGTTATTGTTTTCTTTGTGATTTTGGCTTATGCATTTTCTTTGTTGATTGTAATATTTATGAAATTCAGGCTAAATTTGTTTTCTTCAAATGTCTTGTTGTCTTCTTTTTTCTACTTTTTTATTGATCTTTTGTGTATTTCATGAATCATTTTTCAATTCAGTCAGGCATATTCCCCTTTCCCTTTCCCCCACCCCACCCCACCCTATCCCAGATCATGCATTCTCCCATAACTGTCCTGCATCTTTCTCTCGGTCTTTTTTTATGTTTAGGAATTCACATTTTCCTCCATTAAGTTTATATTACTCTAAAATATGGATACATACTCTCCACCCATATAAAGTAATAACAGAGTTTTGAAAATAATTGGTGAGTGGATTCTAGAGCCCTTTGTTATGATGTAAATACATTATAACAACATAGTTGCTTACAGATAAAAAGAGATATAACAATAATGTTCAGCTTGTCTTTCAACTGGGGATTTGGTGTTAGCATCCAAAAATGAGGGAAACCATTCTCCGTTTGTCTTTCTGGGACTATGTTACTTCACTCAGCATAATGCCTTTGAGCTCCATCTATTTACCTGCAAAGATCATAATGCCATCTTTCTTTACGACTGAATAGTACTCCACTGTGTAGATGTACCATATTTTTGTCATACACTCCTCTGTTGAAGGGCATTTGGATTGGTTCCAGCTCTTCACTATTGTGAAGAGAGCTGCAATAAACATGGATGTGCATGAATCTTTGCAACAGGATGAATCTTTGGGGTATATACCCAGGATGGGTAGGACTGGGTCAGGTGGTAGGCTCATTACGAGTATTTTAAGGGTTCTATACACTGCTTTCCATAGTGGTTTTACAAGTTTACATTCCCACCAGCAGTGGATGAGTGTCCCCCTTTCCCCACCACCTCTGCAGCATCTATTGTATTTTGTTTTCTTGATCTTAGCTAGCCGTATTGGAATGAGATGATATCTGAGAGTGGTATTAACTTGCATTTCCTTAATTATTAATTATGTTTAACACTTGTCAAGATGTTTCTCAGCCATCTTTAATTCCTCACTGATGGAGACACTGTTCAGTTCTTTATTACATCTTTTAAGTAGGTCATTTGTCTTCTTACTTCTTTGTTTTCTGAATTGTTTATATATTCTTGATGTTAATTCTCTGTCTGATGTGTCACTGGTAAACATTTCTTCCCACTCTGTGTTTTTTTCTCTTCATCTCCTTGATTGTTTCTTTCACTGTACAGAAGCTTTTGAGTTTTATGAGGTCCCATTTGTTGACTGTTGACCTTACTTCCTGTGCAGCTGCTGTTTGATTTAGAAAGTATTTTCCTATGCCTATGCCTTGTAGGTTGTTGCCAACTTTTTCTTTTATCACCTTCAGGATTTCAGGCTTCATGTTGAGATCTTTCATTCACTTGGAATTGATTTTGATAGATAGAGGTTTAATTTTGTTCTTCTATAGATGATGATACAATTTTGCCAGCACCATTTTCTAAAGATGCTATCCTTCCTCCTTTGAGGGTGTTTTGCCCCTTTGTCAAATATGAGGTGGCTGAAATTGTATGAGCTCAAGTTTGGATCTTCAATTTTGTTACATTGGTCAACTGGTCTGTCTTTGTGCCAGTACCAGGCTGTCTTTATGACTATGGCCCTGTAATATAGTTCAAAGTCTCATAGGGCAATCTCCCCAGTATTGCACTTTTCACTCAGGGTTGCTTTAGCTATTAGGGGTCTTTAATTTAAGAATTTTTTTTCCAAGCCTGTAAAGAAACGCATAGGGATTTTGATTGGGATTGTGTTGAATTTGTATATCAGTTTAGGTAAAATGGACATTTTTATTATATTAATTTTCCCAATCCATGAGTATGGGAGGTCTTTCCATCTTTTGATGTCATTTTCAATCTCCTTCTTCAGGGTTTTAAAATTTTTGTTGTAGAGGTCTTTGGTTTCTTTAGTTAGGTTTGTTCCTAGATATCTTATTATTTTTGAGGCTGTTGTGAGTGGTAAGGTCTTCTTATATTCCTTCTCCACTTGTTTATTGTTGGTGTAAAGAAAGGCTACAGATTTTTCTAGGTTAACTTGGTAGCTCAACACTTTACTAAACTCTTAACCATTTCTAGAAGTTTTCTGGTGGAGTTTTTAGCATCCCTTAGGTAAACTATCATATCTGCAAAAAGGGAAAGCTTAACTTCTTCTTTACTGGATAAATACTCCTATAATTTCCTTCTCTTGTCTTATTGTCCTAGCAAATGTTTTGAGCACTGTGTTGAAGAGGAGTGGAGATAGGAGGCAGTCTTGCTTAGTTCCCACCTTTAAGGGAAATGGTTCAAATTTTTCTCCATTTAGGATGATGTTGGAAGTCGGTTTGCTATATATGGCTTTGATGATGTTGAGAAATGTTCCTTTCAGTCCTATTCCTTCTAGGACTTTAAACATGAAAAGATGCTGGATCTTGTCAAAGGCTTTTTCTGCATCAATTGAAATGATCGTTATGATATTTATTGATTTATATATGTTGAAACATCCCTGCATCTGTGGTATAAATCCAACTTGATCATGATGGATGATCTTCTTGATGTGGCTCTGTATGTGATTTGCAAGTATTTTGTTGAGAATTTTTTAATCTATCTTCATTAATGAGATGGGTCTGTTGATAAGGACATAATAGCCCTCTTTGTCTTTTCTGATTAACTTTATTCTGTGGTCTATTTTGTCTGCTATTAGAATAGACACCCTTGCTTGCTTTTTGGTACCATTTGCTTGGAATAATAGAGTTGTAGAAGATCCCAACAATGAGATCTCCCTGGAAGCAAACCAAGACATGGACAGAGAAAAACTTTAAAAAGACTGAGAGAAAGAAACAGGAGATATATGGCAGAATGCATGAACTGGGGTGGGGTGGGGGAAAGAAAAAGGAGATTATGTCTAAATTGAACTGAAAAATGATGTGTGAAGTACACAAAATATCAATAAAAGTATTATTATTTAAAAACAGTTAATTTTTATTTAAATATTAAGAGCCTTGGGCTGGAGAGATGGCTCATCAGTTAAGATCACTGACTGCTTTTGCAGAGGACCCAGGTTTGATTCACATGGTGCCTAAGAACTGTCTTTAACTCCAGTTCCAGGGTAATCTGATGCCGTCTTCTGACATTTGTGGCATTGCATGACACAGGTGCACAAACCTACATGCAGACAGTACACTCATACACATAATAATAATAATAATAATGATAATAATAATAATAAATATTAAGACCCTTGTATATGGCTTTACTAATTAGAAGATCAACTGCCCACTCTTAATTCTCACCATTTTGGATTCTTCCTAAACCCAAGTATCTATCGTTTTTCATTTCCTTCAAACTTAACCCCTTGACTCCCAAGATATCTTAGGGAGTCCTGTAGAGAGAAAAAGAATGAAAAATCTTATGCCCACAAGTTAAAACAAAGAGTTCTGCACATAAATCTATAGTTACTTTTGAACTCAGACTGTGTCTTTTGAACTTTGTTGCTGAAATGGTTAAAATCCAAGCTGTGCCAGGCTGTCCTTCCCCAATGTTTCCTCAGTCCTTCTGTACCTAAGTAACAGGGGCAATAAGGTAGCTGAAAGTATTACTTTTATTTACACTGAAGTTATTTAAAACCTATTTTAGATAACACGAATGCTAGCTAATTTCTATTCACAAGTCTAAGAATTTTCTAACACTTTCTGGCATTATTAGTTGCTTTACTAATAGCTGTCACATGCAGCAGTCTCGCCGGCAAGAACTTCACGCGGACAACAGGATTCTTCTGCAGCAGTATTTATTGTGTACAGCTCTTTTGTGAGAAGGACCCCGAAATGGGACAGAAGCACTGCTTATATAGCAGTCCAGAGGGTTCGTGTATGCTCTGGATAGGTGCACTGTCCAGATGCCTCATTTGCATGTTAAAGGCGGGAGCTTAGGGACTAGTAGTCATGCGCAGTTTCTCCAATGCAAAGGCAACGGCGGGAAACGGCTTGTAGTGACTCAGGAAGTCGGCGCCATTTTTAAGGTGTGGTCGCGAGCAACACAGCACACTTGTGCAGGCTACCAACAGTTTCTCCTTATCTATTATATGGCTGGGAGAATGTCTGTCTTAGGTTGCCACTTTAGAGGTATTCCTTACCCATCATGGGGACAGCAAACAGCTTATTAATTGGTGATTTCTTGCGGCGTCCCGCGAGCCCAACCAACAGAGTTTCGCAGCGTCCCACGAGCCTCTGCTAGTACGGGTGCCGGTTTGCTCCCTGTCTTAGGTTGGTAATACTTGCAGTAGGCTTTACCCGTCATTGACTACTTCTCTAGCATGGAAAGCCATATGTTAGGGGATGAGCCTACCTCTAATGCTGCAAGAGCCTGTGCAATGACTACTTTATCCCGCTGATGTTGGGTGCGGAACCAGCACATAATCCAGAGCATAACTACAATCCCTCCACAAAGCAAAAGGCTAAACCCTGCTATCCCCGCCCATTCTTTAAAATGTGAGGTGGCGGCGGCGATCCTGGAAGACAGTCCTTCAGCAAGGGAGACATCCACTCTGGTCGAATTTACGGTGACAATCGCCAAGCGGAGTTGATTCATCAAATTGTCAAATTCTCCAGTCCAATTTCCTAAAAGATAACTGGACAATTGTTTAGACAAATTTGCTGCTTTTGTGAAATTATGATATTGGATGCTGGTTACACACAGGCCAGGGTATTTCCACTCACAACCAAGTTGGGCCAGCTGCCACAATACATCTATTTGTTCTTGGACTAGGTCTATCCTTTGGTTTACTACCATAAGTCCGCATTCAAACACTTGCTCCTGTCTTTTCTGACTCTTTACACATTTTTTTTTTTTGGTCTTTTTTCGAGACAGGGTCTCCCTGTAGCCCCAGCTGTCCTGGAACTCACTCTGTAGACCAGGCTGGCCTTGAACTCACAGAGATCTGCCTGCCTCTGCCTCCTGAGTGCTGGGATTAAAGGTGTGCGCCACCATGCCCGGCTCCACCCTGCATTGCTTAGTGCATTGTTCAAAAATGAGTTGCTCTATAAGGGGCATTGCCTGTTCCTGGTCCCCAAAAATCCTCCCCGCAGCTTCCAATAGTCTAGCAACGAAGCCAGAAAAGGGTTCACTCGGGCCTTGAACTATTTTTGTTAAATTGCCCGAGATTTCTCCCTTATTTGTTAATGTTTTCCAGGCTCGCAAAGCTGCAGTTGATATTTGGCTATAGACCGCAAGCGGGAACCCGGTCTGATCAGCAGCATGTTCTCCCTGACCAGTAAGCATGTCAAATGTCCATTGGGCTGCCTCGCCTACAGCTGTAGCATTAGAGCGGGCTTGCGCCTGACAGGCATCATGCCAAAGCGCCTTCCATTCTAGATATTGTCCCATGGTGAGGAGGGAAGCCTTAGCAACGTATTGCCAGTCTGTGGGTGTCATTGCAATACTGGCAAGGCGTTCTACTTGAGAAATGGTGAAATTAGCATTCACTACATAGGCACGCACTGATTCGGCCAATTCCTTGACCTGTTTATAGTCTACTGGCTGATGTGAACGCTCACCCTCGGCATTCTCTATAATTGGGAACATTTGCCTCATGGCATGTCGTGCCTCCGGGGAACAAAAAGGTGGAGCATTTCCCAGATGCATAAGGTGGAGGAGCCGAAGGCAGGGGAGTGGGAGAGCTATGGGACTCGTCTACTTTCAGTTTTAACCTGTCCCTTCGCCGGGCAGGGTGAAAGTGTTCACTTTTGTACTGGGCTGGTTCCTCCTCCTCAGATAGTGATAGTTCCTCATTAGAATCTGAATCATCTAAAGTTAAAGCTTGCAAGTCTTTAAAAGGGTATAAAGTCTCCTTCCTAGCGCTATGAGCTCTGTCTTTTTCACGGGTCTTTTCTGCCCGTAAGTTTCTCTTTTGGGTGCCTAAATCCTCACTCCATTCTGTTTCTGACATGCTTTCCTGGAGGTCCTCGAGGGCCTGCTGACCTTCCCTAACTTCTTCTTGACAGTTTTGATCCTGTAGACAGGATCTAACAAGCTTCCATATAGGAATGGTGCCAGCTTTGTGTTCAAGAAACAATGTTACAAGGACAATTACAACAGCCAATAAAATGATTAGGCAAGCTTGGAATCCCTCTAGATCGTCAGAGAAAAGCATATCTCTCAGAACTAACTTTAAAATTACAACCTGAGTGCAGTTCTGAATCCTCTTCGAAAGCGAAGGGTCCTCTCGGCGCCAGCGATGGCAAGTTCCCGGGCCCGGGTCTTCGGCACCACTTGTCACGCACAGCAGTCTCACCGGCAAGAACTTCACGCGGACAACAGGATTCTTCTGCAGCAGTATTTATTGTGTACAGGTCTTTTGTGAGAAGGACCCCGAAATGGGACAGAAGCACTGCTTATATAGCAGTCCAGAGGGTTCGTGTATGCTCTGGATAGGTGCACTGTCCAGATGCCTCATTTGCATGTTAAAGGCGGGAGCTTAGGGACTAGTAGTCATGCGCAGTTTCTCCAATGCAAAGGCAACGGCGGGAAACGGCTTGTAGTGACTCAGGAAGTCAGCGCCATTTTTAAGGTGTGGTCGCGAGCGACACAGCACACTCGTGCAGGCTACCAACAAATAGCCTTTTATTTTATTAGGGTGTGAGAGAGCTGAGAAAACCATAGAGAAGAAGAAGATTAAAATGAAGAATTCAATCTCTTTAGGAGTGAAACACATAAAATCACCTAGGAGCCAGCAATCAGCTATCTTACTCAGCTCCAGGGTCCGGGTGCCCTTGAAGTTTCAACAAGAACTATTGGAAAAAAATTATTCCTCACTGAAACATAGTCATTAGAACTGTAAAGGAAATCCTCAACAAAGTAGAGAGACACAAAAATCAACAGCAATTTGCATGATGCATTCTCTTCTTGGAGGGACAATCACCAGTCATGGATCCCTTGAATTTGGGGTGCCCTGGAATCTCAAAAGTCATGTCCCCTCATCCTTTCTCAGTTTGGGGTTGGCTCATACTGACCTTTTTGAGCTGACACTCCTCTGAAGGGTTTCTGTGTGTGATCCCCATTTGTTGTGTCATGCATTTCTGCTATGTGTAGGCTTCATTTGCTCACCCAGTTAAAGAATTAAAAGGCAGGAAAATCTCATATCACTAGGGATCAATAAACAAACCAAGTTTTACTGAAAGATAAAGACTCATATCCATGGGCCAGGCTTGGTGTTCGAGTTTAATCCCAGGATTTGGGAGACAGGCAGGCAGATATAGGTGAGTTCAAGGGGAGCCTGGTCTATATAGAAATTTCCAGGACAGCTGGGGCTGCAGGGAGACCCTGTTTCAAAAAGAGCAAACCAACAAACAAAAACAAACAGACTCATATCCATACAGGTACAAAATCACATATACAAGAATTTAGTACAGAAAGACTAACCATTCCACAGGTGGAAAAAGAACACTGAAAGTAGAATGACCTCTTGGGAGAATATGGGTTTAAGGGTGTTAGTGGTTTCCCCACCCTTAATTTTGGAATGATCAAATTAAAGAAGGGAAGGTTGATAGGTCATGTCTCCATACTAAGATACCTAGTGTTCTGGGTCTAAGGAGGACACTTAAAGTGGTACATTTAGAGTAAAAATGTAAGACCCTTCTGCCAAACCACAAAGAAGCAGAAAGTGTGCCATCTTCAATACTTTTCATTGACCTTGTTTGCTTATTAGTGATTTGGTTATTTGCAATATTTTGCCAGGTCAGATATTGTTGAGACTTTCAGGTTTCATATCAGAGTAAGTTTAATGATTAATATTTTTTTCTAGTAGCATGCATAACATCTTCTATCACTATGACAGCTACCTCTTAGAGATAAAGTTTGACATCAGGACTAAGGTGATTTCCTTCTTTTTCTATTTCTATGTTCCTTCAGCAATAGATCTGAACATCAAATGCTGTTTGGGAAGTAAGATTAGGGGCAATATTCAGTATTGTTTCAGTGTCTATTATATCTCTAATCAACAGCTTAAAAAGAGGGTGTCCTTCCCAGGATTGTGTTTTTACTTTCCTAGCTTAGGACAACTAGTAGGAGGAGTGTTCCCTAATTATAATGTAACTCCCTTTCAAAATTGTAAGGATATACAGTGAGAAGTTTCTATTCTGATAGACTATCAGTTCAAATTCCCTAAATTTATAGAGACATTTGTTTTCTCATGGGTGGTAAATTCTGGAGAAAGTTACATGGACTTCTGTAAAGACTCTGTGTACTTCAGTGCTTGGGTAGCATGTTCTACAGCCATATGTTAGCTCTATTTTTTGTATGATGCCAAAGAACTCCAGGTTTATTTATTTTTTTTGTCTAGCTGACCTGCTTATAGGTGTCATGAAAATATTGATGTCAGCCACTGTTACTATGTTTGTGTCAATGTGTGATTTTACATCCAATAAGAGTTTATTTAATGAAATTGGGGGCCAGAGTGAGGTGTGCTTATATTTAGCATTGTAGCAACATATTTATATATTTTTTCTTCAATGAATAAGAAGTGACCATCCCTATCTGTTCTGAATAATTTTAGCTTAAAATCTGTTTTTTTTAAGAAATTGGAATAGTTAAACATGTGTTTTTCCTAACTGCTTGGAATAGCTTTTTCCACAAATTTCCTCTAAGAATAATATTGATCATCAATGCTAGTGTGTATTGCTTGGTAGCATAAAATTGATGATCTATGTTTCTTTTTTGGATGGATCTATTTTTCTCATTCAATAATCTAGTCCGTTTTACTTTACTAGAGAGTTAAGACCATTAATATTGAGAGTTAACATCTACCCATGTTTATTTACTCTTGTTTTCTTGGCGTGGTAGTTACATTTATCTTAACTTCTTTTGGTTAACACTTCTAGGATATATTACTTATTATTTGTGCTCTGTTGAAAGTGTTTAATCCTTCAACATGAAATTACTCTGTTATATAGTCTATGTAGAGCTGGTATTGTGGGGATAAATTCCTTAAATTTTGTTTTACTATGGAAAGTTTTCTTTCTCCTTTGATTATAAATAATAATTTTGCTGGTTATTATAGTTTGGGCTGGAATCTATGTTCTTTTTTTTAAATTTATTTTTATTGATGCTTTGTGTATTTCATACATCATTTTCCAATTCAGTTCAGGCATATATCCCCTTCCCTTCCCCCCCACCCCACCCCTACCCATCGCAGATCGTGCATTCTGCCGTAAGTTTTCTGCATCTTTCTCTGCTTTTTTGTTTTGTTTTGTTTTCATTTTTTTTAACAATAGGTGATAATTTGTGAGTACAAGCATCCTTCATGTAAAACCAATTTGCAAGCAGTTGTGCCCAAACCCACACAGCTCATGGGTCCCACCATCCTGAAAGGGGGGGCTTGTATGTTCAATCAAGTTGATCAAATGAGTGTCCAGTCTATATTGTTGTAGTTTCACCATTAACCCCAATCGCAGCCCTTACATTCTACCACGCCCCCTCTTCCGCAGATTGTTCCCTAGGCTTAGAAAAGGGGCACAGGTGGATGAGAAGCAAAACACTCTACTTTCTCTGGAGCTGATGTCTTGGTCTCTAGTCAGTTCTGGCTGTTTTCTTTCTTTTTTTATGTTAATTTATGACTTAAAGTTATAGCTACAAGCCTTTCTGTCTGTCCTAGTCTCCATTGAAAAGTCAGCTTTTATTCTGAATGGCCTATCTTTATATATGACTTCATCTTATTCTCTTCCAGCTTTCAATATTATTTGTTTGCTCTGTACATTTCATATTTTAAGATTATATGATAAAGAGATTTTATTCTCTGGTCATGGATGTTATGTTTGAATCTGTACCTTGATAAGTTCCTCTTTCCCTAGTTTTGAGAAAGTCTCTCCCATACTTTTATTAAACATATTTTTTGTGGCTTTCCACCTGAATAGATAGCTCTGCAATTAAAAGCACCAGCTGTTCTTGTAGAGGTCTCAAGTTCAATTTCTAGCACTCACGTGAAGGCTAACAACTATCTGTAAGTCCAGTTACAGGGGGCATGATGTCCTCTTCTGACCTCTACATTCATTGCACATCACAGATACACTTACACACATGTGGGAAATACATCTATACACATACAAATAATAAAAATATTTTATGTGCCTTTGTTCTGAGTTTCTTATGATTCCTGTGTGTTCTCTTTTTACTGTTTCCCAGATATCTCCAATATTTATTCTGTTAATGGTTATTTTACATTTGATATTTTCTTCAGTTGAGTGATCCATTTCCCCAAACTTGTCTTCAAGATCTGATATTCTCTGCTCTCTTTCTACCATTTCTTTTTAGCTCCTTTCTTCTAAAAACCCTGTGGTTTTTATTAAAATTTTATTTAACTTTGCCTTTTCTTCAGAGATTTTGAATTCCAATTTCAGGTTTTGATTTTTTTTTTACATTTTTTATTTCATCCAACTATTTCTTTGTGTTTTCAGGGTCTTTGTTCAGTCTTCTATCCATACAATCTTTGTGTTCCTTGTACATATTTGTAATTCTTGTTTTGAGAACACTGCCTTGTGTATTACTCGCTTGCTAGTCTTAATGAGTCTTACCCTGGAGGTGCTAATTCCTGGGAGAGACATATTATCTTGGTTGTTCTTGTTGTTTGTGCCTGCCTCTGTGTGTGTGTGTGTGTGTGTGTGTGTGTGTGTGTGTGTGTGTGTGTTTAACCAGACCTAGGAATATTGACCTGTGTGGTGGTCTTTCTTGGAACAGGCATGTGATCTTGTCTTTGTCCAATGTTTGTTTCTTTCCTGAGCTCTGTTGTATGCAAGTGTGGTAGGAATATTGAAATAGACGTTTCTTTTAATGTTGAACACACTATTTCTTATTTTAATCATTACAACTAGTTACACATCTGTCCACTGACTGCTGTCCTTGGCAAAAATGAAACATTTTACCAATATTAAGTAGAACACAAATACATGGATATAAACATTTTAAGAAGTTTTATTTTGACAATAGGACTAATTATCTAAACAACACCAGTAAGTTACCACAGGGCCTACAGCCTTTGGATTTTGTCCATGATTAGAGTACTAGCGATGAAATTTTGTCATGTGCAGGATCTCTGAAATCTAATTAGATAGCAATTTCCCCATAACTGTCATGTTCTTTTGTATCAAAGAGCATAACTTGCCCGGCATGGTGCCACTCGCCTTTAATCCTAGCACTTGGGAGGCAGAGGCAGACGGATCTTTGTGAGTTCAAGACCAGCCTGGTCTACAGAGTGAGTTCCAGGACAGCTGGGGCTATAGGGAGACCCTGTCTTGAAAAGACAAAAAAATAAATAACCAAAAACAAAGAGCATAACTTGTCTGACAGCCCATTATTGTAGCATTCAGGGGCCAATGCTAAGATCATTGATGTTATTAGTCTATGAGTACCACTGAAAGCACTTTCTGGCACTATGAAATATCGCCAAACTGAAAGAAGTTTCCTGGTAGGGAGAGATTGATTTCTTATACCTGTAGCCAGAGCATGAAGTATTTTCAGCAGTAGAGCCTTACTTTTTAGATTTGATGAGTGACCAAAGGCAAAGGCAATAACCTGTACCCTGTGTTCTTTTGGAGATTTCTGGTCCCTGCCTAATAAATATCTCCTTGGAGGTAACCCTTTGCCTTTCATTAAGACTTTCATTTAATAACACATGTATTCTTGGAGAAACATTGTTTACTCATGCATGATAATTCCATTTGAAGTTTTTATTTCTTTGTTTAAAAGCTTTGTTTAGATATAGATATTCTATAACAATAAGCAGGCTATAGCATCTTATCTGCATATCGGCAAGTTGTTTTTCTCTCTGTTTGTCTATTTGCTGCATGAGGATACCTCTGCCTCCAAAGAATAAGGAATTAATCCAGAAATGTGTTCTAGAGAGACAAGCACTCATAGGAACCCTTAAAAGTGCTGACAATGCACACAATATCCACTTAATTTCTACCAATACAACTTACCAATATTGACATGAAGTACTGAAAAAAAAAAAAAAAAACCCAGGCCATAGCTGAGGAACTATTTGTAACTGATACCTGAATGGAGGGAGACAGTTTTCTTTTCAATTATTTTAGGATTTTTAATGTATGTGTACATGTATTGTTAGCATATAAATTGGTGCAGTGCACTCATGTTGTTAACTGTTCTTGGAGGTCAGAAGAAGGCATTGGATTCCTCTGGAACTGGAGTTGATTGTTGTTTGTAGTCCTGTGGGTGCTGGGAATTGAACCTAGGTCCTATGCAAGAGTAGTGAGTGCTCTTAATTCCTGAGCCATCTCTTCAGACCCCTGTTTTCTTTAGGAGTTTGATGCTGTATAAGTTAACCAGGCTCCAGTGGATGGACCCACATCAAAGAACATTTGGAAATACAAATTTTAATTGATAGATGTATTTGGAGGTATGTAGCCCAGCTGACTTCCTAAGTGCTCCAGCCAAATGGAATGCCCAGAGCTCCCCATTTTCATTTTTTTCAAGTATCACAATGTTTATTGATAGATACAAATATCCCCCTTTTCTTTTTATTTAAAAAAAAAAAAGGCACTGTTGTCACATAGTGCTATTATTTTTTTTTCTGCAGGGGATACTCCAGGAAGTGCAAGCCACTGTGGCTCTTACCAGAGCAGTGGAACTCCCAGGTGTGTTAGGAGGTGTGACATCTGCCCAGTACATCAAAAGGAGCCCTCAGGACATGGGGCCTTCCTTGTTCAGTGAATAGAACACCACCTGTCCCTTCTCCTCAAAGAAGCATTCAGGACAGTGATGCATGGCCTTGCTCAAGCCAAATAGAACTTCATCCCTCGTTGATCAGAACCACGCATGGTAGCACACTCCTTTAATCCCAGCACTCAGGAGGCAGAGGCAGGTGGATCTCTGTGAGTTCAAGACCAGCCGTGTATACAAAGCAAGCTTCAGGCCAGCTGGGACTACAGTGGACCCTGTCTCAAAAATACCAAAAAAAAGCAGCTAGAAAAAGGTTAGTGGGATTAAATATTATAAAAAATGTGTGAATATTTCAAAAATTCACTGAATTAAATATAGTTGGTTTTTGAAATTTGCTTACTAACTAATGGGTTTCAATAATGTTGATTTTAATTGTTATTCAATTTGGTTATCCCACTCACAATCTCTTCCTCTCCTCCAACTCCCTGCCATATTTCTGCTTAGTCCTTTAAGGCAAGATAATATGGCCTCTTCCTTAATTTCACATGTATTCTATAACTCCAGAGCTTATGAGTTTTTAGGCCTCCATAAAGCTTTTCACACAACCTTCTTTTGTGCTAGCCATCCCCTCCACTCTCTTGTTTCTCCTATATTCTCATACCCCAAAACTCTCTGTTTAAGCCTTTCTGCCCCCATATTCTATCTCTTTAATTTTATTTTGCCTATAATCTACAATACAAGCTTTCTCTCTGTGTCCCTGAAAGTTCCTTTCTAGATTTTTTGGCTCTTACTTTATGTGTTAAACACAGAACTATTTTGAAGCTAGGTTCTAGAGAGCACACATGACATTTGACATTCTGGGCCAGAATGAACTAGTTTGATTTTTTCCAGTTCCATCAATTTACCTGCAAATTTTAGTATTTCATTTTTCTTTACAGGTGAATTATATAAAAGCATAAATTGCAAGCTTGTTGTCCAAGGGAACATATTTTGCAACATAGCAAGAACCTATGGATTAGACATCTGACATGAGTTTATAATGGTCACACATTCAAGAAATATATATATAAATGTAGTGGAATGTTAATGACTTTGGATTATAGTAAGACAACTATGTTGCTAAGAGATGTTTCTTAGACATATATCCTATGTATTTTAAAAGGTTCTTGTCGGGTGTGGTGGCGCAAGCCTTTAATCCTAGCACTTGGAAGGCAGAGGCGGGTGGATCTTTGTGAGTTCAAGGCCAGCCTGGTCTACAGAGTGAATTCCAGAGACTCTGTCTTGAAAAGAACAAAAACAAAAAAAGGTTATTAATTAATTATGACTGTTTTATACAGAAATGAGTTATGTCACTTATTATCTTAATGCTTATATTTTGAATAATTCGTAAAACTATCACCAAATATAATACTATTTTAAGAAATAATAGAATAATTAGTCTTGTATAAATCCTAGGTATGTGAAACCTTAGGAAATGTATGCATTTTTATATATTTATACTCTGAAATCTATTTTAAAAGTCAAATAATCCTTAAAATCATGGGTTAATTTAGCCTGTATCACTAACAAAAGCTAAATTATAGGAAGTAACCCCCTGACATATTATCAAACTTCTTTTCAGTTTGAGAGGTTAGAGGTTTATTACGATATTAACTGAATAAAATTTTTCAACTTATTCCCTGATATAAGGAAACAAAATCCTGTGATCTTCTGTTTAACAATATAACACACTGCAATTCTAAAAGTATGATTGAACTAGTCTCATTGATTTTTTTTTCTGTGAAGTTGGTGCTAGTACAATAACAAAGAATTAGCAGGATGGTCCTGGCCAGACATTCTCATTTCCAAGGTTGAAAAAGTGCTCAGGTGTGTTCAAGAAAATCACTAATTCCAAAAAGCAATGTCACTTGATATCTCACCAATGTCTTTCCTGAGCGTCGTTAGTCTTCACAGTCTAATAGTCTCCAGTCCATCACTGCCAGTTTTCTTACAACCTTCATTCATTTAAAGACTTTTTCTTATAGCCTTCATTCATTTAAAGCTTCCTCGAGCTATTAGGTCTCTGTCTTTCAAAGATATTTGATCTTTGCTCAGCAAGGCTTCAGTCACTTTTTTTTCTTTCACCCCATGTCTTATATCTAACATTCTATGTTTGTTAGTATCTCATGCTCAAATATAAAAGAAACAAGATAATTATGTCATGGTATGCTACCTGTTAATAATGAGCTGTTTATAAGCTTTAAAAATATATCCCATTAAAATACAAATGAAAAAGAAATTAGTCATTGAATTTAACAATGGAGTGGTTTATACTTACATATTACTTAATAGCTTATTACTTTATTAGTAATTTCACAAACAACTAATTCATTTTAATAGTCTCAAGTGTTCTAGTTGTAATGTAAAGATAATTATAATAAATTTCCACTGAAAAATGTTATCTCTTGGCCAGAATTGATGCATTTTTCATGATATCCCTGACAACTTAAATGAAAGAGCTTCATTATTTCTGTGTCTCATCCTTTTTTCTCTCAAAATATCTTCTAATAAATCTCTGAGAGACCACATGATTGCTATTATTAAGTCAGAACTGAAACAACTTGATTCACTGTTTTATGTGTAGTTTTTGTTGCAAAGTGAGGAACTCCCTCTGTATTCAGAATCATTTATAGTAAGACTATACATAAGAATCACCTTGAAGATTTACATTTGGACCTTATTTTTTATTTTCAAAGGTTAATGAATTAATGTATATTTCTTAAAAAGCATTTTGGTATGAAAATATCATATTTATATAAGATATGTTGCTTGTTCATACTCTCATATATTATACAATCTTTATGCATTTTTAAATTTTGTGAATACTTGAAAAGAAATATAGAAAATAGAAAGAAGACAATGGTGATCAGAAATGAAAAGTTGTTTTGCCAAGATTAAGACACATTCCACTGAAAATAAACTAGTTCCAATCCCTTCTTTAATTTGTAACAAATACAGGAATGTGGACTCTAAATATTTTAAATTAAATGTTTTAAAAATGGTCTGTACTCTTTGTGTGTTTGCATTAGATTATTTATCCTTGGATATACAAACATCTTAAGCATACACAACTTTAGAAATATCGAGCCTCTGTTAATCTTGATGATAAATCATAATTAAGCATTTTGCATAATTTGCTTGTTCTGCTCTAAAATCTCCACACATTGAATTTAGTAGCATGTATTAAAGACTAGGTAAATAGGAAGATATCTTGGGAAGCATTTAGAAAGAACCATAGAAATATGAATTTGAAAAGAGTGCTGAAGAGATGGCTAAGGGGTTAAAAGCAATTATTGCTCTTGCAGAGGACCTGGTTTCAATTCCCAGCACCTATAGATAAGCTCACAACATCCAATAAATTTAGTTCCAGGAAATCTCATGCCCTTCCATAATGCCTATGGGTACCGAGAAGACATGTGGTGCAGAAACAAACATATAAGCACAACTCATACACATAAAACAAATAATAATTATAAAGAGAGATATTAAAATAAACACACTGTTCTGTTTGTGGGATGTGTTCATTGTTTGTGGTGATGTCATGGAACCTAGGCCAAAATTTTTGTGAGATAAATCAACAGAGTAATATGGCATATGTGTAAGCTAATTTTATTTAAATGTGCTATTACACATTGTCTAAAATTATCAATATTATGTTATTCTTATGCATACGTATGAGGGGATTTCATATTATTCATCATTCCCTTTACCTATTCCTGACACCTCCTTCTGCTGAGTTCCTTCCTTTTCCCAAATACTTCCAAATAGCTTTTAGTTTTAAATATCTAGATTCTGCCTATAAGTGAAATCCTGAGATATATGTCCTTCTAGGCCTTACTTATTTTCTTCAAAATTATGATAATGAGTTTAATCCTTTTCTTGTAAAGGATATAATTTTGCTATTTTTAATCACTGCATAGCACTACATTATTATGCATTTGTATTTTATTCAACATATAAATTCATCTATTGAAGCCCTAAGCTGGTCCTATGCCTCAACTCTTGTGAAAAAAGATACAATCTTCATAGGCCTGTAAGTATTTATGTGGAGTGTTGACTTGGTTCCTTTGGGTTTATACCTAAGAGTAATGTAGTCAGATTAAATTGTAATTTCATTATTAATTTTTCCTCAGGTAGAATTTGTATTTTGTCTGGTTGGCAGCGGAGACCCCAAGAAGACTTTCAAGATGCCAGACCTGTGAGATATTTGCCAAGGAGAGCTGCATACGGGGAGTGGTACCAGCCTAAGAAAGAGATGTATGTTGCAAGCAAAGCTGGAAGAGCTGAGCCGTGTAAGCCCTTTGGAAGTCAAGTCCCAGAAGTCGCATGTGGAGCTACAGGACTTGGTGTTTGCCCTGCTGGTTTTCGGTCTTGTTTTGGTCCAGTATTTCCTCACTATGCCTCTATTCCTCCCTTTTGGAATGGGAATGTGTATTCGGTTCCACTGTACATTGGGAGTATGTAATTTGTCTTTTGATTTTACAGGAGCTTACAGTTTAAGAGATTGGCCTGAGTCTCAGAAGAGACTTTGGACTGTGGACTTTTGAATGGCATTGAGACTGGTAAAGACTGTGGGGACTTTTAAGGTTGGACTAAATGCATTTTGCATTTTATATGGTCAGGAGCCTATGGGGGCCAGGGAGTGGAATGTGGTGGTTTGAATGTGTGTCCCCCATAGGCTCTAGGTATTCAGACGTTTGTCTCCAGTTGGTGGCGCTGTTTTTGGAGGTCTTGGGGTGTGTGGCCATGCTGCAGGAAGTGTGTCACTGGGGGCAGGCTTAGTGAGCTTAACAAGCCTCGTGCTCTACAGTTGCTTCCTCTCTGCTTCCTGTGCTCTTCGCAAGATGTGACCCTCGGTTTGCTGCTCCAGATCCAGCCGCCACGCCTCCCACCACAATGGACTACTTCCCTGGAACCGCCAATCTTAAGCTCAAATAAACTCTTCCTTTTATAAGTTCCTTGGTCTGGCGTTTTATCACAGCAACAGAAAACTGACTAATACAGTCTATATTACGGTAGAATGGGCACACTATAAATATAGCGATGGACTGGCATGGAGAAAGTAGAAAACAAAATCAGAACTTAAGATTAATATCATGAAAGAAGCTGTGAATTGCTGCATTGATTGTGATACTCTTATCTGGACTGTAACACATACAGGCTTCCAAATGTCCTTTGTTACTCAGATGTCAACCTAAGCTTTATCTAACAGTAATGATTTTAAAGTCATTTTACAATATTTGAAGCTAAGTGAAGGAAACCTAATTAAGCTGCAAGCTAGTCTATTTCCAACTCAAATAGCATGAATCTCCAACATTAAATATGAATCTCCAAAGTATGTCGACTTACTGAGAGTTGTTTTCTGAAGAAATTCATAGCCATTTTATTGATCTGAGTATGCAAACCTAATCCTTCCAAACACTAATCCACATTCTCAGACTTGTAATTTTTAGATACAAAATATATGTTAGAAAAGGATGACTTTGTGAAATATATAAAAGCAGAAAATTCATCCCAAAATTCATGCATGTAATGGTTATTTGAAAGACTCAAGATGTTATAAAAATATAAAAAGGCATAACCTGTAAGACTGAAGTTCTGCAACAAGTAAAGATAACTAATAAACAAACAAACAAAAATAGCATCTGTAAGGAAATGGGTCATCTGGAAATAATGAATGTAATAAAATGGAAAGCAAATTTATTTCAAAAGAAAATAGTAACAGTAATATTTCTGTAAAATATAGTAGACCTTAATATACAAGTAATAAAGAAACTAGAGAGTTTACTCAAAAATGATAAAAATAAATTCAGCCAGAAAATAAAGAAATGCAAATTCAATATTAAAGCACATACACATATAAAGCCACTATTAATAGACTTAATGAGTGACAAATTGTCATACAATAATAGTAAAGAACTGTGAGCCACACTTTAAAAATAAACAAATACTCAGGTAATGAGAATAGAAAGCAGTTAAAATGAGTCTTAAATCCAGTAGAGCTACTTGACTTCTAGGGATCAATTCATACAATGACTACATGCACAATTTTCATACATAGAAAGAATATTCACAATGATTTATCATATAATAGGCCCTAAAAGAAGACTAGATGTTAAATAATTATTCATTGCATTCATTTATCTTGCTATGATTGAATAAATTTGAAGAAAATAATAAGATATTAATGAAAATGATACAAATCTACAGAGCTTAAGTAATTTACTCTTGAGCAAACAGTGTAGCAAGGAAGAGCTCAAAACAGAAAATTAAAAATAAGGCCCTCGGAAAGAAGAAATATGACATGCTTCAAGTTGTTAAAATTCAAAAGATGCCATGATAATGAGGAAGTACATAGATTTAAAATAGGAGATATATTTAGAAAAACCAACTATTTATTTCACATGAAGAAGGTAGGAAATGAAGAAAACATACTCAAAATTTTTAGAATAGAAATAATTAGAACTTATTGAATAGCCACAAGACATCCAAAATGTCCATATAATAAAAACAAACCTACCTCTTTATTTTCTTCAAAATAAATACAATTAAAGTATACTAATCTATTTTTAGAAAGAAAAAAAAGTAGGTAAAAAAATGGACTCATTAAATGTGATATCACAAAATACAAGGGACCAGAGAAATGCAAGCCAAACTACCTTGAGATGTCATCCTGTCTTTTTCAGAATGGCTGATTAAAAAAAAAAAATAAAAAATAAAAAATGACACCAAATGCTGGCTTGCAGGTGAGGAGGAAAAAGCAACAATCTTTCAGTGTTGTTTGGAGCACAGACTGATGTAGCCCCTATAGAAATATAAATGGTTAATGAATCTGTGGTCCATTTACAGAAAGTACTATTAATCAAGTACTAAGAAAAAGGAAATTGTGAAATTCACAATTATATGGAAGACCTGGAAATAATCATTCTGAGTGACATTACCCAGATTTAGAAAGACAGATATTCTGTCATTTGTGAATATAAGATGTGAATACATATATATATATATATATATATATATATATATATATATATGTTTCATTTGGGAAAATCATAATGTTCAAGAAAGGAGGAAGGGGTCAGGGGAGAGGGAGGTTTTAAAAGAAGAAAATATAAAATAACCAAGTATTTTATGGGAATTCCCAACAATTTATGGGAAAATGGCAACATTGGGAACAGACAGGATGAAATGGGGTGTGGGAGGATAGACCAAGGAGTGACAAAAAGGCCTTTACAAAATTATTGGAAACCCAGTACTATAGACTCTTCCTAAGATATATACATATATAAAGAATGTAAATAGAGTTATCCTATAACTGAGAACAGTGGCACCACTAGATACCACAGGCTGGCAAACAAAGTGCCCAATTTTGGAAATGGGTTTTATTATATTTCTTAATTTTTAATTGAGATTTTGTCCATTTCATGCAACATTTCTTCATCCAAATTAGACGTAGACACCTTCCCCCATCCACTTCCTGCCAGAACTCATGCATTCTGCCATATATGTTAAGTCCTATCTTCTCAGTCATTTTTAACTTTTTCATTGTAAAAGTTTACTGTTGTGATCTGTTCCTTGAAGAAGTCCTTTGGCTGTTGGTCCCTTTAATTTTATATTACTCCTATATATATTCCACACATATACCAAGTTTACGAAGTCTAAAAATAAACTATAGGTTCATTCCAAATCATATTTAGGGATTCAAAGTTTAATAGTAAACTTGCATGCAGGTTAAAAAAAATATATAACTTTAAATTCCTAAACTACATCACAGGTTTCATTTTTTAGAGATGTTAGCTATTTGTGTGATGTTAGCTACTTGTGTGTCATATGGTCCTTAAAACATTACTGGCGATTGCCGTTGCTCTTGATTAATCTCCAGAAATCCATTACTGAATATGTCATATTCTTGAGTTATAGAACATGAAGAGAAATCAAGCTGGTACTGATCTAAAAGTTTCATTCATACTGGCTAAATTTTGTAGGACCGGCTGTTTCCAAGCATTCTCCTAGAAGAGAAAAATAATTTTCAAACTTGTTCAGGTGTGGTCCCTATAAGCAAAAATAATAGCTAGCCTGGCAAGTCATGCCTAATGGTCCAAAATATTAAGCTAGGGCTGGAGAGATGGCCTAATGCTTAAGAGCACCAACTGCTCTTGCAGAGGACCCAGGTTCAATTCCCAGCAGCCACATGGCAGCTGAGAACCATCTTTAACTCCAGTTCCAGTGGAATCTGATACCCTCTTCTGACCTTCGAGGCATTATACAACACAGGTGCACAAACGTACATGCAGACAGTACATTCATACACATAATAAATAAATAAAATTAAAAAAATAAAGAAGGATCTGCTGCACAGAAGTATCCTTTAAAAAATATTACACTAGTAGCAAAACATTTTTGCTTGTATTTTACCCTTGAACCACAAGAATGATCCATACTTGGCACTGTTATTGGGTCCCCAACCTGTGGCTACATAGTAAGGTCTAGGAAAACCTTGTGATTATTATTTTGCTAGATAGACATATTATTAAATTGAATCCTAATGACATCATTAGGCACATTGCTTATCACACATAAACAAAACTTCATTTACAAGGTGACCATCCCAGAAACCTACTTTCCAGTGAATAAAACCTATGGAGTACTCAGCCTAAATGGAACATCTATATACAACCTTTCTGAATGGCAGGGAAATGGTTCAAGAAGAAGTAGTAGAAAAACTGTAAGTTCCAGAGACTGTAGATAAAGAAACTGTTTTCTAAGCAAAGCAGGATAGTTGTACTTATGAACTCATACAAGCTGAAGATTGACACCATCCTAGCATTAAGAAGGAGGTAGGCAATTCTACCACTATATAAGGCACTACTGAGAACTGATTGACATTGAAGAGTGAGAGTTAAGTAACATTTTCAAATAGGGAAGGACTACTGGTAGGCTGTCGGTGCTCCAGGGTACGACACACAGTTAAAACAATGTGAACAATAAAAATTGGACTCAATGACCCTTAAAAGAAGTAAACAAAAGAAGATATAAATAGCAGGGTGGGTAGAAAAATTAATAAGGATGTATCTGGGAAATGAGAAAGGAGGGATGAATATTATCAATGTATGTTCTAGAAAATTCTAAAAAGCAATAAAAATACTGCTTTATTAAAACATTACTCTTTTCATTGTTCTGTACCTTTAAAAATAATTTATTCTTTTTATGTGTATGAATGTACTGCTTATAACTATGTAAGTGTACCTATGTTGTACAATGTCCACGGGGATCAAAAGAGGGGATCAGATCCCTGGAACTGGAGTTATAGATGGTTGTTCATCACCATATTTGTTCTGGGAACTGAAACCAGGTCCCGTGCAGGAGCAGCCTGTATTCATAATTGCTGATCAACGTATTCAGAGACTTCTCTACCTTTAATGTTTTCATTGTTATATGATATGCTGAATTTCTTTTCAGATCCTATTTGTTGTTCTATATGCCTCCTGTATGTTAACAGGCACGTGGAAATTTTTCTTCTGTTGAAAATATTTTCTTTGCCTTGGGGGCCTTACTTCCATTTCTTTTCCTTTCAAAACTGTGAGAGAGAAAGGTTAAGTCACATATAAAGCTAAGTCTATCAAGGAAATGAAAATTAAATCTCTGAGATTTCATCATACCCAAGTGAGACTGCTGAAGATCAAGCAACACAAAGCAATACATTCTGGTGTTCACAGAGAGAAAAGGGAACCATGATCTGTAACTGGTGCAAGTGAAAAATGTTGTGGATATTATGGAAATAAGTGCAGCAATTCTTCAATAACCCAGTAATAGGTTTACCACAAGATTCAGCTGTATAACTCTAAGATACATGACCAAATTCTCTGTATTCCACAATAGAAATACTTATTCATCTTCATTGCTCTTCCATTTGCAATATCCAGAAAGTAGAAACAGCCTAGGTGTCCATAAGTCAATGAATGGATAATGAAAATGGGATACATTTAAAGAATGAGATGTTATTCAGGTATTAAGAAAAATGAAATTCTGAGGTAAATGTATTGCACTGGAAACAATCATCCTGAATGAGTTAAATTAGACACAGTAAAAGGAAAATCCCATACTTTGTCTCATATATGAATGTTAATGTTGAATCTTTGTGTGTGTGTGTGTGTGTGTGTGTGTGTGTTTGTGTGTTTAATCTGTTTTATCTACAGAGGTGAGGAGACTAACAAGCAGCCATGGTGGATTTAGGAACTTTCATAATAGAGACAAAATTAAATGCTATATAAAGGGGAAAGCTGAATAATGGCAAATAGTTGATGAGATGGGAGGGGGATGGAAGTGGGAGAAACAAGTTAAAGGAGGCCGTATTACAAGGGTTACCTAACACTAAATCATTTAGAAAAATATATAGAGTAAACCTACAATACACCAATTATACATCTCACCAAAGCAAATAAAAATCCAGTACAATTGATGGGTTACATTTAGTGAATTACTACCCAGTGGTATCACATAAAGCCCAAAATATTGCTGGTTATGGTCATTGTTTTTTGTTACCCTTAATAACTTGAAAATAACATCTTATTTCTGGACAGCACATGCTTGAGTCACACATCGTGAAACAATGATCTTGCTACTGACCTAGAAGCCTGATCCCTACTAGCAAGATTTCATTATGATATTATGTATTATGCAAGCTACTGGAGGAGAAAAATAAACATCAATCTTACCCAGCTGTCAAGCCTTAACATTAAAACTGAATGTCCTGGTTAGATAGGCCCACTAGAGCAACAGTGGTATGAATTAAAATTAGGAGTAACCAGTCACTCCAGGATTGGATTTTGGGCCTGCTCCAAGGAGATAGAACCCATACCTGTCACTGTTATCAGTGACAAGAACCAGTGGTTAGATATTTCTTACAACTTATTACTAATATTCTACTAGAAGTTTATGTTATTAAAATGCCTGATTTATTGCCCTCAGATTTGTAGAAATGTCAACAATAAGAGAGCTTTCTAGCAGTAGAGGCCAATAAACACAGATATAACACATTGGTCAGAATATAGAGAATAAAAGGCTACAGAACACTTAGCCTTAATCAGGGCATCCTTCTCTCAAAGGCTCAGGGATGTTCATAGAAAAGACTCTGGAAAGAGTGTAAGAGCCAGAGATTATGTATGCCTACAAAGAACTATGTTTTACAGATAGCAAGTCAGTTGGACATATGAAATCACAACATTTCCTTAGCATGCACAAGACCTGCTCAATCTCAAGCCATGCAAAATCTATTGGGATTTGAAACGTGCTGGGAAACAGATTTATTTAGGGCTATAACCTATTGTTGACATGGTCCAGGGCAGAATCCACACACATGAATATTTGGACAACACAAATTTGACAAGAGGAAAAAAATACATGAAGTTGGATGAATATTGGGATAAGGGGGCTTCTGGGAGGAGATGAGGAAAGAGGAGGATATCATCAAAATATATTATTTAAAATTTTCAAATATTAATAAAACATTTAAATGATCATCAGTAATTAATTCTAAGCTTATTTCTCTTGATTTACATTCCTTATTGTTGAAATGCACATGGATTCTATCTATAAAGTGTTCAATGCAAACAAGATTTCTATACAAGAAATGCCTGAAAATAGTCTAAGTGTATGATGTGCCACTATTTAGCCCTGAAAAAAAAAAAAAAAGAAAGAATTGTTGTCATTATTTGATTAAGGCCTTAATACATGTGACATGTAGCACAAAAATGCATTCAGAAATACAAATTGATACAGCCCTTTTCACAAATCGATATACATATTTATCTTAATTCTGATTATAATCCTTGAATACAATCATCACATAGAATGCACATGTATTAATAAAGAATAAATTGTCTTCCTTCCTAAAATAACCTGACCCAAAACAATTAAGCACAAAGGAATCAAAGACACCTGACATAAAACAAAAAGAAAAAAATGTGGGATTTGAAATTAGGTGATTTAAATTACTGGATCTGATATAGACTCTTGGAATGTTAGTTTCTTACATTTCTTTTCTTTAATTTATTTATTTATTATTTTTTATGTGTTTGAGTATATTGTCTGCACGTATGTGGTGAACCCGTGTCGTGCAATGCTTCGGAGGTCAGAAGAGGCCTCTGATTCCCCAGGAACTAGAGATGGTTCTTAGCCGCCATGTGGGTGCTAGGAATCTAACGTGGGTCCTCTGCAACAGCAGTTGGTGCTCTGAAAGGCTGAGCTATCTCTCCATCCACATAGTTTCTTACATTTCTAAAATTCACAATCGTATGGTCCTCTGAAAAAATAAAGCTATGTGGATAATCTGAAATAACGTAGTCTTCTTGTTGGCTCTGGTCTACAGACTTCTGGTAAAGTAAAAGTCAGTTTTATTCAAGGACACAGGCAATGAGTGTAGACATGCTTCAGTCGAGTTTCCTCCATTTGGGAATGCAAGGCAGCTAAGTGGATCTCTGGGTTTACAAAGAGAACACATGAATTTGGGAGGAAAACTGTTGAGTGAAGGAAAAAAATTGAGAATTTCATACCTGCAGATAATGAATTTAATCCAATTCATCTACCACTTATTGCTCTTCAATGTATTTCCAATTAATGTAATCTGCTCATGAAATATAAATATGAACATAAAAAATCCTTGGCTTTCCCTGACATTTCAATACACTGTAAGACTGTTAACATAGAATAGGTTTGGAAGCAATTTAGACTGAGAAACCATTGAATCTAGCAAACCATTGAAAATAAAATAAAAATTCTGCTTAAACATAACTGATCCTATTTTGTGGTTTTCCTTTATTTTCAAGATAGTCTTCATATTTTCTTTGTGATATTTTCTAGAAGTACAAAAAAGGAAAATCAAATTTTTGTATTTTTTCAAAATAATGAAGCTATTTAAATAATTTCACATGTGATATCTACAATCGATAGTCCTGAAACTGTAGAAGGTGAATGCAATAGACAGCACTTTTCTGCATGTAAATTGAAACTACGAAGAACCAGAAGACAATATTTTCTGAAAGGTAAAGCAAATACCAAATTTGAATTAAATATGTGGCATAAGGACAGTGAATCTGAATCTCACTCCAGTAATGCATACATGAAGATGAGACAAATATAGGCATGATGTATATCTTAATTTATAATATTTATTTAGTTAAATATATTGCATATTAAATATCTATATATTCAGTAAATTATTCGTATATATAAAATGGATATTGAGTATATATAAAACTGAGTTTTCTGCAAATTTTACATCTGGATTATTTATGCTCATTTAATTTTCTGATGTATATTTTTATCTGATAATATCTACAATCTAATCTGACTTGTAGCTGGGTGAAAAACTTCCACTAGGATACTATAGATCTAGCTACTACTTATTTCAACTTTTGTACTGCCTAATCTTAGACTACATATTTAAATTTTACCAAGAAAATAATTAAAACAATGAAGGTGAAACTTATTTCTACAAAGATAATTGGTTAGATAAGTGGTTATGAATAAGGATTAAACATTATAATTATCCAGAACTAGTTCTTAGAATACGAAATGACTTAAAATTATGGTGCAGTTGTATTTCACTCATTTGCATGTTAAAATTGTGTTCCCAAGTACATGCTTATTTTCTTTACTTAACAGGTGCAAACTGTGTAGGTTGGGTGGTCAGGTAAAAGTCTACACTGTAGGAAATGCCATTTTAAGCCTTTGAAAATGCATGACATTTTGTTCCCTTTAATTAGGTAATTAATTCTACTGCGGCTTATAGGCTGCATGTTGTGAGGTAGAAGTAAGGAAAAGTTGTAAAATCAAATATTTCAATTTTACCTTAAAGTTCCCTAAATCATGCAATACAACATCACATAGTACTTCAGAAATGCATATAATTATTATCTCTAAATTAAATAAACCTTCAAAAGGAAAGAAAAATAATTGAATCTCATGACTTACTTCTTATGCATGTATACATAAATAAAGAACTGAAAGAAAAATGAATTAATGTACTCAAATGGAGAAGTTAGGTACAGTATTACATACAAACTTTGTTTTAAGCAAGCTTACTAGTATAATTCAATTTAGGAATATATAATGAAAATCTTGATCTATAACTTACTAAATTATGATTATCTTCATGGACATGTATTATATCCAGGAACTGAATTCTCTTTCCTGATAGAAAGTCAAAAGATACAATAAGAGTAGATGATTTTTTTTTTTTTTTGGTGACACCAAAATATATTGAAAGATAAGAGCGGTGAGTATCACATTCCAGAATCTGGGGTTATAAAACCTTTGAATCACTTAAATAATAACAAAATACATGTAAATATATTCATGAGTATTAGTATTTTGCAAAGTAAAATTAGTGTTTAACAAAGTAAATTTTAAATCAAGTTTCTCTTAGTTATTGGAGGGATATGACAATTTATAATAATTGTTAAAGAAAATAAACTTTAAAAATTAAATTTAAAAATTAAATTTAAAACTTAAATTTAAAATTAAAAAATTTTTCTGCTTTTGAACATATAAAATATGGAGATCACACCAAAGGATTATGCAAACATACTTCCTGAGAAATCATGGGGATGGTTTAGAATGTCCTTATATCTAAAATGCACCTATTACTAGAAATCATACTGCTTTTTCTCCCGCAAAGGAATGATACTCATCCTCTCATAGGTGGAATCTGCATTTTCTAAACTCATTTTAACTTTTTTGAGTCCATAGGCACCTAGGTAAGTTCACTTTACTTAGTCTCAATTATAGGTACTGTCATAGTTCAAGATTAAGTCCTTGGATGGTATAATGTAAATAGAATTTGTAGTAAAATTTTCCAGCTTATAAGGACAAAATGAGTTACTTTCTATATAGAACATATTGCAACTATTATGCTAAAGGCAAAAAAATAAAAAGTCATCAGGAACTGTCTTTTCTGCATGAGTTCCTGCCTGTACCAGTGAGTGGGTGAATAGGTAAAAAAAAAAAAAAAAAGGAGACTTATATGACAATAAGCAATTACAAAATTTGATTTTCTCTTGTCAATGCTATATATCCTTATGAAAATATAAAGATGGTCTCTGGAATACCAGAGAGTGTTACCAAAGGCCACTATACCAATAAAGCAAATATGGGTCTCCTTGAGTCAAGCAAGACTCCTCCATCAGCACTAGCTACACCTCACCTGCCTGGAAATACTGTGCAGCAGAGGCAGCCATATGCTTGTATATCCCAAATCTAATTGGCTATTGGCTCTCTCCTTGGAGGAATAACCCACAGCCGATGCCACAAGCTCACACCCTCTAATGGTCAGGAGATGTTATAAGCCACAGTAAGACCCTGTCACATTCAACAGAAAAAAAATGTAATTCATGGATTAACATACCATCCAAATATCTGTGTCTATACCAAAGTAACATATGATAACAATTAATATTGTTTAAATACCTATATATCTAATTGCTTGTGCTTCATTAGTAAGAACGAAAGGTTATTCCTGGACAAACTGTCAGCCCATGAAAGAAAACAGCCAGAAGTGACCAGAGTCCAAGACAACAGCTCCAGAGAAAGTTGACTGTTTTGCTTCTCATTCCATCTGTGCCCCTTGTCTAGAGCCTAGGAAAAATCTGGAGTAAAGGGGCGTGGTATAATTGTAAGGGCTGTGATTGGGGGAACGTGTGAACCTACAGCCAAATTATAGCCTGGACACTAATTTGATCAAACTTGATTGAACATACAAGCCACCCCCTGCTGGAGGCTTGAGACCAAGGGGCTGTGTGGGTTTGGAAAACAACTGCTTGCAAATTGGTTTTACATGAAGGTGTGCTTGTACTCATAAACTATCACCTATTGCTAAAAAATGAAAAAAAAAAAAAAAAAAAAACCTGGAGAGAAAGATGCAGGACAATCATGGAAAATGTATGATCTGGGAGGGGTGGGGAGAGGAAGATGGTGGATAATATATGCCTTAAATGAATTGGAAAAAAAAAAAAAAATAATGATGTATAAATACAAAAAGCCATCAATTAAAAAAGTTAAAACATTTACTGGCAATATGATTGCTGCAAAATTTAACTAATATTAGTAACAGCTCAAAATACTATCTTATCACTGATATGTGAGTTTATTTCATATACTCTATCAAACAACATGCAATAAAGTTTAATATCAACAAGAGAAGAGCCCTAGTAATTACATGAACTCATAGAGATTAAGCAACACACTTCTCAATAATAATCGGGTCAAAGGAGAGACTAAGAAAGGAATAAAATATTTCTGGAATTAAACTAAAAGGACAGTACAATAAAACAAAACCTCTGGGACACTGTAAAAGCAGTCCTAAGAGGGGAATGTATAGCTTTAAGTGCCACATTTAAAAGAAAACAGAATAAGAGCTGCTTCTTTGAAAGGATAAGCAAGATAGACAGAAGTATAGCCCAGGTAACCAAGAGAAAGAAAGAGCAACTCCAAATCAACAAAATTAGAGATGAAAGGGGAGATATCAGAAGAGACAGTTAGAAGATACAGAACGATGGCGCGGGCTGGAGAGATGGCTAGCGAGTTAAGAGCGCCCGACCGCTCTTTACAGAGGACCCGGGTTCGCATCCCAGCATCCCCAACATGGCGGCTGAGAGCCGTACCGAAGCTCCAATTCCCGGGGAACTACCAGTTCCAGGGGAAATCCGAGGCCCTTCTTCTTGACCTCCACGGCTTTGCATGACACGGGGGCTGCACAGACTTTAGCATTGCAGACAGTACATCATACACGATACAGAAATAAATAAAATTAATTAAAAAAAAAAAGAAGATACAGAACCATTATACAGGAATTCTTTTAAAAACCTATAGTCTATTAAAGTTTTTAAAAACCTAAAGAAATGGATAATATCTGAACATCATAGAGACTCACTGAAGCTTACACCAACGGTGGCACTCGACTTGAAACAGGTAAACACAAACAACCTCCCAACTGTAGAAGCTCAGGGGCAGATGGCATTTATCACAAAATTCGTACAGACATGTTAAAGAGGAACCTAAACCTATTTACTTAATTTATTCCAAAAGGATAGAAACAGAGAGAAAATACTCCAAAATTCCCTCTATAAGCCAGGATCACTCTAATTAACAAACACCAGACAAAATACAATGAAAAAAAAAAAAAATAAATCTAAAAAAACCCAATTTAATGAATTCAATGCAAAAATTCTCAACATTAATTCTTTGCAAACTCAATTACAGAATACACATCAAAAAGTTCATCCACCATGGACATATCAGATTTATTCCAGAGATGTAGGGATGGTTCAACATACATAAGTCAAAAAATGTCATAAATTATGTAAATTGTCTCAAAGGGAAAAAAAAAAAAGCACATGGCGATATCAATTGATACAGAAATGGTCTTTGATAAATTTTACAATGCCTTTATGTTTAAAGTCCTAGAGGGAATTGTACTGCAGGGGACCTATCTCAGCTTTATTAAATCTAGATAGAACAAATCCACAGCCATACTCATTTTAAATGAAAAAAATAAAAATGTCCCCTTAAAGTCAGAGAAGGCTTCCCACTATTTCCACTCCTTTTCCATACAGAAAACAGAAATGCCATGCCTCAATTGTGGATCCCAGGACCAAATACTTATAAATAAGTATATATTCAGATTTAGCTGAAAGAACTGGGTCAATGAAAAAAAAAAAAAAAAAAAAAAAAAAAAAAAAAAAAAAAAAAAAAAACTAGGAAGGAAAAGGGAAAGAGGGAACCTGAGACAGAAGTCTAGTAGGTGACAGGTGATACTAAGTGAAGCATGGATAAAATTGGGGAGGGGAGAGGAAGGGTTATAATAAGAAAGAGGGAGATAAAAGGCATAAATAAAGAGCACAGGGCTGGAGAGATGGCCTAGCGGTTAAGAGCACTGACTGCTCTTGCAGAGGACCCAGGTTCGATCCCCAGCACCCACATGACAGCTGAGAACCATCTGTGACTCCAATTCCAGGAGAACTCCAGATCCAGGGGAATCCGACACCCTCTTCTGACCTCCGCGGCATTGCACCACTCAGGTGCACAAACCTACATACAGACAATACATTGAAATAAATAAATAAATAAATAAATAAATAAATAAATAAATAAATAAATAAAGCACAAAAGAAGTGGGGCCATAGGAGACTGGCAGTAACAAGGGAGAAATGGGGATACTGTAAATGGAAAAGGCATGGAAAAGACATGGAGGGAATGCTAGACAGGTAACAGGAGAGAGTAGAGATAAATAATGTCTTTCTGGGGGAAAAAAAAACTAAAAGAATCATATTAGTCTAACAACATATTTACAAATTACACATACAATACCTCTACATGAGACCATATGCATAGATGAAGGCTACATATTGAGAAACAAAGTCAGACGGGATACCTTCCTTTGAGTCATTGGCCAGGGTAGTCCCTGAGACTCCCAAAATTAAACAGGGTATTAGCAGATCCCTTGGTTACTTCCCAGAACCTGAAGGTAAGATGCTATTTCTGAAGACAGGACATATTTTGGAGACCAGATCTTGAGCAATGGAGCTGGATATGACCTGGAAGCCACCACTCCTGAAGGCTAGATGTTATAGCTACGTAGAGCACTATGCAAGCCACTAAGGGAGATCTTCAATTCATGGTCCAACATCAGCCTCAAGACCAAATATCTACGTGAATCACCAGCACAGAATATGGAATTTATGCAATAACAGCACTTCTATCTTGGAGGAAATCAAATGGTTAAACAATTAGACCTAAAGCCCACTTGGTGTGAGAAAAACCATGCGTGGTATTGTTAACATAGCCAGATATACACAACTGAAAAAGTAATAGATCTTATATAATTCGGCAAACTATTGTGTTACATTTCATTTCCTATGATAATATAAAAATAAAGCAATGTAAATGAAATCACAATGGATAGAAAAAAACATATTTTCAAGAAAATAAATACCATGAAATCTACATATATCTAATTGGATTAAATCAGAAAATGTTTCTAGAGAGTGGTGAAGAAGAAACATACTAAGCTGGCAATTCTATTTCTATTATCATAACACTTGACAAGCTGGCAAAATAACAACATGCAAAACAACCGCTCATTCATAGCAAATGATTGGAATTACATTTAAACAGTTTTTATTATTGCATTTTTTTAAATTTATGAGAAAAATAATTAACTATTAATTCAATTCTCATATAAGATGCAATTAAAATATTTTCTCATTAAGGCATAATGTTTCCTCAATATACTCAAAATAATAAGGACAAATACTGTGATAAGATAATGGGTAAACAGCAATTCTAGAGTTCCTAAATACTTCAAATATGCTTTTATTTACTCATTTTTAAATTTTAGTTCAATAGGAAGACATTTAATTTAAATGAAACTTTTTTAATTTTTACTTTTTAAAGGGACATTATTTTTAATTTATTCTTGTATGTGTATGAATGTACTGTCTGCATGTAGATTTGTGCACCCGTGTCATGCAATGCCGCGGAGGTCAGAAGAGGGTGTCGGAGTCCCCTGGAACTGGAGTCAAAGATGGTTCTCAGTCGCCATGTGGGTGCTGGGGATCAAACCCGGATCTTCTGCAAGAGCAGTCAGCGCTCTTAACCACTACGCCATCTCTCCAGCCCCAAGAAGTTGTTTTTAAGGAAATAGGAGATGACAGTGTCTGATTATTATTTCAAATACTAAGTTCTTGGATTTAACAAGCACTTATGTCACAGATATGAGATAAATGCAAGCACATTATTCTGTACTGTCCTTTCATTTTTAATTGGCTGCTACATTTTTCATATGACAAATCTATTAGAAAGGAAAATAAAATCTCATTTGTGCTTTCCTATTGTATAAGATGATGTGAACCCAAATTATATTTTTGTAAATAGTGCAATAAAGTAGATGAAAGATATCTTATCCACCATTTTTAGAAATTTTATTCTATTTATGCTTTGTTTGTGATTATAAATCAGATTTGTATTTAATTTTCCATTACTAAAGCCGCCTACAAAGATTGTATAATACTTAAATGATATTTATTGTGCATGTTTTTACTACTTATTCCTATGTAGTTCAATAGAGTTTGACTAGATCATTGACTGATCACTGACAAAGAAGGAAAGTAACTTAAAGATGGTATAAAATCTCTGTCTTCAGGCTGGAGAGATGGTTAAGAGTGGCAAACTGCTCTTGCAGGGAGGACCCAGGTTCGCATCCTCAGCACCCACATGGCGGCTGAGAACCAATCTTTAAAACTCCAGTGTCAGGGAATCATCTGACACCCTCTGCGTACCGTGGCTCTAGGCATTGCACGACACTGGGTGCACAGATCCTAACATGCAGACAGTACATTCATACACATAAAAATGAAGAACAAAAAAAAGGAAAAAAAAAAGATAACGCGCAAACCAAAAAGCTATATCTATAAGAAGGGCTTCAGGAAGGGATTGAGAAACTCCAGAAGACAGTGGAAATACTAAAGAAATCATAAGACAATGAAAAGGAAATCAGACACTCATGCAATCAAGAGGAAAGGAGTGGAAAGCCTCAGAAGCAGATGGAGGGGAGAAAACAAGGAATTTCAGATCTGGAAGATAACACTAGAAACTACTAAAAACCTCAATAAAGATTACGAAAAAATATAAAAAATACACTAAAGTGGAACAACGAGGAACTGTTGGGACACTATGAAAAGATCATACCTCCACATCATTAGAACTTAGAGGAAGGAGGAGAATCCAAGAATCCCAAGAGAATGGTATTGATCAGATCTATAACAGACATAATAGATGAAAATTTTCCCCAAACTAAAAAAACAAAACCAATACAAATACAAAGAAGCACATAGTACTCCAAACAGACAAGATCGAAAAGGAAAAAAGTTTTTCCATGCCCATGCCACATCATAGTTTAAAAAGCTAGTACACCCAAAAACGAAGACAAAATCCTTAAAGCCCACAAGAGAAACAAACCAGTGAACTATAAGGGGAAACTATCAGAATTACAACTGGACATCTCAGGTGCAAACTATGAAAGAAGAAACGAAGATAGAATGTGGAGACTAGCACTTTCCTAGTGTATAAAGGACAATTAGATGTCAACCCAAGTTACCATACTGTGGTGGTTTGGATTGAGTGTCCCCCATAGGCTCTAGGTATTCATACATTTGTCTCCAGTTGGTTGTCGCTGTTTTGGAGGTCTTGGAGGGTTGTGGCTGGCTAGAGGAGTGCATTGCTGGGGGCAGGCATAGTGAGTTTTAACAAGCCTCGTGGTCTTCAGTCTCTCTCTTTGCTCCTGTGCTCAATTGCTGCTCCAGCCCACCATTTGCCTCTCCAGCCACCACACCTCCTGCCACAATGGACTCTAAATCAATCATAAGCTCAAATAAAATCTTCTTCTATTAAGTTCCTTTGGTCATGGTGGTTTGATCTTTTATCACAGCAACAGAAAAAGTGACTAATACAGTTATTTGGTACCAGAGAGTGGGCGATTGCTGTGAAGAAGGCTGACCATGTGTATGTTTGGCAAAGTGTGGAAGACTTTGGAAAATTTGGGCTGGAAAGGGCTGTTGACCATGGTAAGCAAAGCTTAAAGGGCCATTCTAGTGGAAGCCTGGAAAAAAGCATTGCCGCAAAAAATATAGTTCCAGAGGAAAATAAAGACTTAGGCACAACTGGGATTATTTTGATAGTCTGGCAGCAGTTTGTCCACAGCCCAAAATGCTTGCCTGAGACTAAGTTTTGAAAAGCGGTGGACTGATTTCTTTGGCAGAGGATATTTCAAGACGGCCTAATGTAGAAACGGTGAGGTCTGGCGTGGCTTTAAATGGTGAATATTGTGCAGATCTACAAGTGAAGAAGAGCAGATGGGGCAGAACAAAATGCAGAATGTACAGTTGGATCTGATAACTGAACTGCACGAGGAAGATTAAAGATGGGGCCAAGGCATGTGAAGAGAGGCCCTCCCTTTCATAAGGAGATTAAAGCAATAAGGAGAGGCCTGGAGATTTTACAAGTAAACAACAGAATCATTACTTTCAGGGCAAGACCACAACCAACTAATACGATCCTCCAGCAATTCCAGGGCAGAGAAAAATGGAAAATGTGGTTAAAGGAGGAGAGATTCCATCCCACACTTGCAGCCAGATGCGGCATTTCATTCACGGGTGCTGGCATTTAAAGGCATAAAGGTTCAAGAGTGAAGGGGTCATCATTGTTCATCCCACGGTTTCAGAGAGTTGCCAACGGCAGGCAGAGCTCAGCAGGAGTGTCCCTGTAAAATGCCCTGATAGGCCATTGCAGAAAGCTGTGAATGTGAAGCCTGGTTGGCAGCAGAGACCCAAAAGAAAAAAAACATTTTGAGATGCCCAGACGCTGTTAGATTAGTTGCCAAGGAGAGCCCTGCAGACAGGAGTGTAGGACCGGCCTAAGAAAGAGAATTGTGGTGCAAGTAAAGCTGGAAGGATGAGAGCCATCTAGCCTATGAAGTCAAGGTCCCAGAAGTTGCTGTGCAGCTACAGACTGGGTTTTTTGCCTGCTGGTTTTCATCTTGTTTTGGTCCAGTTTTTCCTCACTATGCCCGCTATTTCCCTTCCTCCCCTTTTGGAATGGAAGGTGTATTCGGGTCCACTGTAACAATTGGGAGTTGCAATTTTGTTCTTTTGAATTTGACAGGAGCGTACAGTTAGAGATTGGCCTGAGTCTCAGAAGAGACTTTGGACTGTGGACTTTTTTGAATGGCATTGAAACTGTAAAGACTATGGGGGATGGGGACTTTTGAAAGGTTGGACTAAATGGATTTGGCATTTTATATGTTCAGGAGCATATGGAGGCCAGGGAGTGGAATTGTGGTGGGTTTGAATGAGTGTTTCCCCCATAGGCTCAGGTATTGAGAAACATTTGGGCTCCATTTGGTGGCAACTGTTTTTGGAGTCTTGGGGTGTGTGGCCAATCTGGAGGAAGTACATCACTAAGGGGGGGGGGCTTAGTGAGTTAAACAAGCCGCGTGGTCTAAATACGTTCTCTCTCCTCTGCTTCCGGTGCCTTTGTGAGATGTATCCTTCGGTTTTTGCTCCTGCTCCAGATCCAGCTGCCACGCCTCCCACAACAATGGACTTACTAATCTAATGATAATTCCATGGAAACCACCAATCATAGCTCAATAAACTCTGTCTTTCTTTCTTGCCTAACTCAAAGAAACTCTTCCTTTATAAGTTCCTTGCCCATATGGTGCTTTAAGCACAGCAAACGAAAAGTGACTAATACAAGACATAATACCATACCGAGCAAAAATGGGTCAATTAAATAGTTGAAGGAGAGAAAAAACCTTCCATGATGACATAAAACAAAAGATGAAAGAACACATGTACGGAAAATGAACACTTTAGAGAGTACTTGAAGAATTCAAAGGACAGAAAAAAGAAGGAGCAACTATCCCCAGGCATTTAGAAAGAGAAATCAAATAAATGTATAATTGCAGAAGTAGAAATCTAAACCAAAACCGCAAATGGGAGCAACACAGACCTATCAGTCATAACCTTAAATATTAATGCACTAAATTCCCCAACCAAAAGACATAGACTGGGAGATTGGATTAGGAAACAGAACCCATCGATATGCTGTCTACAAGAAAGACATCATACCTTCAAGGACAGGCACCACCTTAAGATGAAATGTTGGAAAAAAAAAAATATTCCAAACAAATGTTACCAAAAAGGAAGCAGGTGTTGCTATTTTAATAGCAGACGAAAATAAACTTCAAGTAAAAGAAATCAGAAAAAGAAAAGAAGGCCATTACAGGTTTAATCAAAGGAAAATAATTCACCAAGAAGATTACAATTATGAATATACATGCAACAAACACCGGTGCAACAAACACCGGTGCAACAAACTTTATAAATACAATTCTCCAGGACCCACAAGTCACCACTAACCCCAGGACACTCAGAGTAGTGGACATCAATTCCCCACTGAGCATTTTGGACAGGTCAAACAGGACAAAGAAGTAAACAGAGAGACATGTGAAGTGAAGGACATGATACACCAAATGGACCCAATAGACATCTAACTTTTATTGCGGGCCCTAATAACAGAGAATACACTTTCCTACTACTTAACTCACCACCGCCCCACAGAATCTTCTCCAAATTCGACCACATACAGGGACACAGAAGAAAACCACCCCACCCTTCCACAAATACAAAAAGATTGAAATATTGCATGCAATTCTATCAGACCAAGTGCAATAAAGCTCAATCAACACCAGGACAAGCCCAACTGCCTACAAAGAAACAACATGGAGACTAAACAACAACCTCTTGAATAATGAGTGGGTCCAGGAAGAGATAAAGAAGGAAATAAAGCATTCCTGGAACTGAATGACAATGACAAGACACACAACAACACACAGAAACAAAACCTACGGGATACCTTAAAAAGCAGTCCTAAGAGGGAAGTTGTATTAGATTAGACCTGGTTTTATATTCTACATTAGAAAAAACAGAAAGAGCACCAAGTGAATGATCTAACACAAAAGCAAAAAAAAAAAAAAAAAAAAAAAAAAAAAAAAAAAAAAAAAACAACTTGAGAGGCAATAACAGATGAACCCTAAACACAACAGACTGGGAGAAATAACAAAAATCACAGAGCAGAAAATCAATGAAATAATATAAACAAAGAAAACACTACAAAAAAAAGCAAT
>VZQC01014591.1:2058597-2121420 GCA_009823505.1 Rhizomys pruinosus | reverse complement strand
AACACACAGCTATAAAAAGCTGTCAAGGGAACAATGATATTTATGTGTCTGATAATACCCTTGTGTCAAACATTAATAGTACTCAGTATCAGTTACTTACTGGTCCTTAGGAATTACTTACGTAGGCAGCAACAACTTACTGGAGACAATCTTTAAAACTGAGAAAATTCTATTAGTTGTTGTTGTTGTTATTATTATTATTATTGGTCTTTTCAAGACAGGGTCTCCCTGTAGCCCCAGCTGGCCTGGAACTCGCTCTGTAGACCAGGCTGGCTTTGAACTCACAAAGATCCGCCTGCCTCTGCCTTATTATTATTATTATTGGTCTTTTCAAGACAGGGTCTCCCTGTAGCCCCAGCTGGCCTGGAACTCGCTCTGTAGACCAGGCTGGCCTTGAACTCACAAAGATCCGCCTGCCTCTGCCTCCTGAGTGCTAGGACTAAAGGCGTGTGCCACCATGTGTGTATGTGTATACTGCATGCATGTATGCAAGTGTGCCCATGTACTGCAAAGCACTTGGAGGACAGAAGAGGGTGTCGGATCCCTTGGAACTGGAATTATAAAGGTTGTTAGCTGACATGTGGGTGCTGGGATTTGAACCTGGGTCCTCAGCAAGAGCAGTCAGTGCTCTTCTCTCCAGCCCCCTATTCATTATATTCTAATGGTGAACTGGGAAGTGAATTCAGAGTACAATCATCTATCACAAAGATCAAGTGAAAGACGATAATTTAAGTGTTATAGGAAATTTGGGAAGCAAATTTAGTGTACAGTAAAATTTATACAGTAACAGCAGCAGTGGAAAATAATTAGCAACTCAGATTACTAAGAAAACAGCTGGAAAATGTAAATTAAAACCACTTTAAGATTTCTTTGATCTTACACCAGTAAGGCTGGCAATGATCAAGGAAACAGAGGATATCAAATGCTGGAGAGGCTGTAGGGAAAGAGGAGCACTCATTCACTGCTGGTGGGATTGTAAACTCATGCAACCCCTATGGAAAACAGTGTGGAGAACTCTTAAAAGACTAAAAATTGAACCTACCATTTGGCCCAGTCATAGCACTCCTGGGTATGTACCCAAAGGATGCATCCTATAGCAGAGATACGTGCACAACCATGTTTATTGCTGCTCTTTTCACAATAGCAAAGAGCTGGAAGCAACCCAAGTGTCCCTCAACTGATGAGTGCATAATGAAAATGTGGTACCTTTATACAATTGANTCCAAACGCCTCCACAATCCTTCCCCAAAACACCAAGGTCAGGTCTGTCACAGCAATACCCCACTCTTCTGGTACAAATTTTTGTTCTAGTTTGTCTTATATTGATGTGACAAGACACTCTATCCAAAACCAACTTGGGGAGGAAAGCGTTTATTCAGCTTACATCTCCTGGGTCACAGTTCTCACTCAGGGAGCCTAAGGCAAGAACTCAGGGCAGGAACCTGAAGGCAGGAGCTGAAGCACAAGCCATGCAGGAATGCAGTTCACTGACTTGATCCCTTGCCCCATGCCCAGTCTGAACTCTTATATAGTACACAACAATCTGTCCAGGGTGGTATCACCCATAGTGGTCTGGGCCCTCCCACCCTGCTCAACAATCAAGACAATACTCCACAGATGTGGCCACAGGCCAATCCAATGGAGCCAATTCCCCAATTGAGACTCCCTCAACGCAGGTGTGTCAAGATGACACTAAAGCTATCCAGCACAAATGACCCCGTGTCAACTTGACACACAAAACACATCACTCTTAAATGACCACCTTTCCAGTTCTTATCCCCAATGTATGATGTTAACATTAATCACAACCTAAGACAGTACAACCTTAAAGGCCCCATAGTCCTTAAAATGTCCAAATACTTAAAAGTTCAGGCTATTAGAAATCTCTTAACTGTGGGCTGCTCTAAAATCCAAAAGTACTACTGTCTTATTTCAAAGGGAAGAATGAGACACTCTCAAAGAAAATCTCAGTCCAGGAAAGCAGATCAAGGCTGGATACCTGGGATTCACTCACTATCTTCTGGTCTCAAGAGGGTTTCGGCAGCTCCCCCTCTCCGACTGTGCCATCCAAGGCACACACAGATCTCATCTGGAAGGACCAGGCCAACTCCATTTCACACCAAATGCTGCTCTTGGTGGTCATCCCATGGTCCTTGCCTGTCCAAAAACCTGGGTTCGCCACTGAAACTGAGGCAGCACCTTCACCAATGGTCTCTTATGACCTCTCCTGGTGCAAAGCCTCAGCTTCTCTCCATGATCCCTGCAATCCTGGGGTCTTCATGGCAACCGAGATGCACTTCCGCCATAGGTGTTTCCTGACCTCTCACACTGCCAAGCCTCGGCTGCTCTCTGTGAGCCCCTCAAATGTCAACACCAGACCCATATAGGAGACTCTTAAACACTACCAAGTCCTGATTCTGGCTTGACATGGAGGCTCAGCCCCTTCTGTACCACAGCTTCTGTGTGCTGACCCTGAAGAAATTCTTCCAGAAGATTTCACCACAGGGATGCTGGTCTCTTGTTACTTATAGCTGATCATTCAGCCCCAGCTAATCAGCATCAATTACCCCAGTACAACAAAGATTTCACTCTAGGTTCTGGTCTCTTGTTACTTACAGATGATTTTTCAGCCCCAGCTGAACAGAACCCACAGATTACACAGTCCTGATGATCTCTGCTCCCCTTTGAAAATAGAAACTTCATAAGCCAGGCCTCCACCTTCTACAACTCCTTCAGCAAAACTGCTCCAAGCACCACAACAACAATCTATAGGCATTCAATGATCTTCCCAGCCCAACGTTTCAAACGCCTCCACAATCCTTCACAAAACACGACGGTCAGGTCTGTCACAGCAATACCCCACTCTTCTGGTACAAATTTCTGTTCTACTTTGTCTTATATTGATGTGACAAAACACTCTGTCCAAAACCAACTTGGGGAGGAAAGGGTTTATTCAGCTTACATCTCCTGGGTCACAGTTCTCACTCAGGGAGCCCAAGGCAAGAACTCAGGGCAGGAACCTGGATGCAGGAGCTGAAGCACAAGCCAGGCAGGAATGCAGTTCACTGACTTGCTCCCTTGCCCCGTGCCCAGCCTGAACTCTTATACAGTACACAAAAATCTGCCCAGGGTGGTACCACCCATAGTGAGCTGGGCCCTCCCACACTGCTCAACAATCAAGACAATACTCCACAGATGTGGCCACAGGCCAGTCCAATGGAGCCAATTCCCCAATTGAGGCTCCCTCAACGCAGGTGTGTCAAGTTGACACTAAAGCTATCCAGCACAAATGACCCCTTGTCAACTCAACACACAAAACACATCACTATTAAACCATCACCTTTCCAGTTCTTATCCCCAATGTGTGATGTTAACATTAATCACAACCTAAGAGAGTAAAACCGTAAAAGCCCCACAGTCCTTAAAAGGTCCAAATACTTAAAAGTTCAGGCTATTAGAAGTCTCTTAACTCTTAACACTTAACTCTTAATGTAACTCTGAAGTTAACTCATAACTTAACAAAATATGCATCAAGATAATCACATTTTATTTTACTTTGTAACATAAAGTACACATTTATGGCCGGGTGTGGTGGCATACGGCTTTAATCCTAGCACTTGGGAGACAGAGGTAGGTGGATGTTTGTGAGTTCAAGGACAGCCTGGTCTACATAGTGAGTTCCAGGACAGATGGGGCTACATGGAGACACTGTCTCGAAAAGACCAAAAAAAAAGTACTCATTTATTAGGAAAAAATAAGATAAAACAAGGCTGGAGCATGACAAAAATCCTACAACCAAGGATAGAGAAGAGATACGAGCCCAACCTGGCCCAGCCTAGCCCAGCCCAAGGAAGGCAGGATTCCTCAAAGGAAACTAACAGGCAACAGCCTTGAACCACAGGATCCCATACAATGTGCCCTCACTTTGACTTCAGCCAGCACCTCAATTGAGAAACAACTGAACTTTGGATCCTGACCTTAGGGCCTTGAAATTTGCAGAGGGTTCAAAAATGATAGCAACTGAAATGCTTTTACAACAGTTGTACTGACTCAATCTAGATTTGGCTTTACTTCATCCACAGTATACTAACTGTACATATAATATGCACTAAGGTCAGTATGCTCAACTTGAATGTGAAGTTTCACAAGCAAACCATAACAATTTACTATGAAGAGTTGTCAGAAGCATTGATGATCTTCCCTACCACAGCCTGGTGGGGTGGAAGGACTGTCTTGTCAGACTTGCCAACATTTCCCTGCTCAGAGTTCAGCCAATTAGGGCTCTCTTGGTCTCCTTGCATCCTCTCCACCCAATCCCATCATGTGCCCAGGAATCTGGCCATCCTATTGGCTACTGCCAGATTTATGACATCATTGTCTTTCTCACCCTACCAGCACCTCATAGAATCTTGGGGTTTCCATAGAGCTGCCTGTAAACAAATTTAAATCATTGCAACTGACCAGTGACCAGTAGTTGCTGTCTGATACTGGATACACAGGTTGGTTCGGGTAGGGGCTCAGACAACACCCAACATTTATCTTCCTCTCTTGTACAGTGAGTTACTATTCATCACTGACAATGTCAGGTAAATAAGAAACTTTAAAAGGTGCTTCATTAAATTTTCCCATATATTTAACAAAGTTTAAAATACTTAGAAAACGGAGAAAGTTTTTAACTACAAATCTAGAGATTTACTTTCATAATTTCAGTTTGATATTCCCTGTCTGTAGATTTGGGCAGACCATTCACACTCAAACTGTTTTTTTTTTCATCTGTCTTAAGAGCACAAGAGATGATAGGCTCTGGGTTTGATATTGTTGGTTCTAAAGTGTAGTGTGCATAGATAATAAAATTATGGACTATTTGAGAGTGTTTGTTTAAAAAACAGAAGAAATTAGGTATGTAAACATCTAGGATAATAGACAATAAGGTTTCATCTGTAACAGTCTAACAGAAACTTAAGATATCCACACTACTATTTCAGTTCATACCATTTTGGGGGTATGTGCCTACAATTGTAGCATTTGGAAGGTGGAGACAAGGATTCACCTGCTGTAGGTTATCCTATGCTATATGAGAATGTCACACACAACCACACACACACACAAACACACACACACACACACGTACGTACGTACACATCTATATTATGGTATATGAGCTAGTCCCATGCCTGGGAGTATACTGTCTACATTAGAAAAATGGAGATAAATTAGGGTACTAGTACAGTTTCCATAGAAGCCATCATGAACTGGAAGGGGGAAAAGTTGACAAAATAATTGGGAAAAATATAAGAAAAAAAGAAAGAAAAATGGATAGATGTTGCTGTGTAATAATGGAGATAATTTCAATCCCAGTTCTACAGAGAGCCACAGATCTTATTAAGCTGAGAAGAATAGATACTACACTTGATCTTGGCCAAAGGGCCAAGAAGTGCTAGTGCTACAGATTTTTTTTCTTTTTAAAGGAGCTTTTAATGGGGCTGGAGAGATGGGTAAGAGCACTGACTATTCTTGCAGAGGACCCAGGTTCAATTCCCAGCACCCACATGGTGGCTAAGAACCATCTTTAACTCCAGTTGCAGGGGAATCCGATGCAAATTTCTGTTCTAGTTTTTCTTATATTGCTGTGACAAAGCACTATGACCAACACCAACTGATTTTTTCAACCCCAGCTTACCAGAACCCACAGATTACAAGGTCCAGATGATCTCTGCTCCCCTTTGAAAATAGAAACTTCATAAGCCAGGCCTCCACCTTCTACAACTCCTTCAGCAAAACTGCTCCAAGCACCACAGCAACAATCTGTAGGCATTCAATGATCTTCCCAGCCCAAAGTTCCAAACGCCTAAACAATCCTTCCCCAAAACACCAAGGCCAGGTCTGTCACAGCAATACCCCCTCTTCTGGTACAAATTTCTGTTCTACTTTGTCTTATATTGATGTCACAAAACACTTGGACCAACTCCAACTTGGGGAGGAATGGGTTTATTCAGCTTACATCTCCTGGGTCAAAGTTCTCACTCATGGAGCCCAAGGCAAGAACTCACTGCAGGAACCTGGAGGCAGGAGCTGAAGCACAAGCCATGGAGGAATGCTGTTCACTGGCTTGCTCCATTGGCCCCTGCAGTGCCTGATCTCTTATACAGTACACAACAACCTGCCCAGGGTGGCATCACCCATAGTGGGCTGGGCCCTCCCACATTGCTCAACAATCAACACAATACTCCACAGACGTAGCCACAGGCCAGTTCAATGGAGCCAATTCCCCAATTGAGGCTCCCTCAACCCAGGTGTGTCAAGTTGACACTAAAGCTATCCAGCAAAATTGACCCCTTGTCAACTTGACACACAAAACACATCACTATTAAACCACCACCATTCCAGTTCTTATCCCCAATGTATGATGTTAACATTAATCACAACCTAAGACACTACAACCTTAAAAGCCCCATAGTCCTTAAATTATCAAATTACTTAAAAGTTCAGGCTATTAGAAGGCTCTTAACTGTGGGCTGCTAAAAATCCAAAACAAGTACTACTGTCTTATTTCAAATGATAGATCCAGGCACTGTCAAACAAAACCTAAAACCTGCAAAGTAGCTCAAGGCTGGACACCTGGGATTCACTCACGATCTCCTGGGCTCCAAAGGGTTTCAGCAGCTCCCCCCTCTCTGACTCTGCTGTCCACGGCACACACGGATCTCATCTCGAAGGCCCAGGCCGACTCCATTTCACACCTGCTGCTGCTCTTGGTGGTCCTCTCATCGTCCTGGCATCTCCAAAAATCTAGTGTCACCACTGAAACTGAGGCAGCACCTTCACCAATGGTCTCTTCTGTCCTCTGCTGGTGCAAACCTCAGCTTCTCTCCATGATCCCTGCAATCCTGGGGTCTTCACTACAACTGCAGTGCACGTCCACCAATGGTCTTTCCTGACCTATCACACTGCCAGGCCTGCGCTGCTCTTTGTGACCCTGCACATTTCAACACCAGAACCATATAGGAGACTCTTATACCCTACCAAGTCCTGCTTCTGGCTTGACATGGAGGCTCAGGCACATTCTGGGCCACAGCTTCTGTGTGCTGACCCTGAAGAAATTTTTCCCAGAAGATTTCACCACAGTGATGCTGGTCTCTTGTTACTTACAGGTGATTTTCAACCCTAGCTAATCAGCATCAATTGTCCCAGTACAACAAAGATTTCACTTCAGGTTCTGGTCTCTTTTTTTCTGCCTCAGCTGACCAGAACCTACAGAATACACAGTCCTGAAGATCTCTGCTCTCCTGTGAAACTAGAAACTTCACAAGCCAGGCCTCCATCTTCTACAACTCCTTCAGCAAAACTGCTCCAAGCTCCACAGCAACAATCTATTGGCATTCAATGATCTTCCCAGCCGTAAGTTCCAAACGCCTCCACAATCCTTCCCCAAAAACCAGGCTCAGGTCTGTCACAGTAATACCCCACTCTTCTGGTACCAATTTCTGTTCTAGTTTGTCTTGCATTGCTCTGACAAAACACTCTGACCAATACCAATTTGGGGAGGAAAGGGTTTATTCAGCTTACATCTCCTGGGTCACAGTTCACACTCAGAAAGCCCAAGGCAAGAACTCAGGGCAGGAACCTGGAGGCAGGAGCTTAAGCACAAGCCATGGAGGAATGCTGTTCACTGGCTTGCTTCCTTGGCCCATGCCCAGCCTGACCTCTTATACAGTACACAACAACCTGCCCAGGGTGGCACCACCCATAGTGGGCTGGGCCCTCCCACATTACTCACCAATCAAGACAATACTCCACAGACGTGGCCACAGGCCAGTCCAATGGAGCCAATTCCCCAATTGAGGCTCCCTCAACCCAGGTGTGTCAAGTTGACACTAAAGCTATCCAGCACAATTGACCCCTTTTCAACTTGACACACAAAACACATCACTATTAAACCACCACCTTTCCAGTTCCTATCCCCAAAGTAAGATGTTAACATTGATCACAACCTAAGACAGTACAACCTTAAAAGCCCCATAGTCCTTAAAATGTCCAAATAATTAAAATTTCAGGGTATTAGATGTCTTTTAACTGTGGGCTGCTGTAAAATCCAAAACAAGTACTGTTTTATTTCAAAGGGAAGAATCAGGCACTCTCAAACAAAACCTAAGTCCAGCAAAGTAGCTCAAGGCTGGACACCTGGGATTCACTCATGATCTTCTGGGCTCCAGAGGGTTTCGTCAGCTCCCCCTCTCTGACTCTGCCATCCGTGGCACACACGGATCTCATCTCAAAGGCCCAGGCCGGCTCCATTTCACACCTGCTGCTGCTCTTGGGGGTTTTCCCATGGTCCTGGCATCTCCAAAAACCTGGGGTTGCCACTGAAACTGAGGCAGCAACTTAAGCAATGGTCTCTTCTGACCTCTCCTGGTGCAAAGCCTCAGCTTCTCTCCATGACCCCAGCAATCTTTGGGTCTTCACAGCAAGTGAGGTGCACATCCTCCAATGGTCTTTCCTGACCTCTCACAGTGCCAAGCCTCAGCTGCTCTCTGTGACCCCCTCAAATTTCAATACCAGAACCATATAGGAGACCCTTACACATTACCAAGTCCTGCTTCTGGCTTGACATGGAGGTTCAGACCCCTTCTGGACCACAGATTCTGTGTGCCGACCCTGAAGAAATTCTTCCCAGAAGATTTCACCACAGTGATGCTGGTCCCTTGTTATTTACAGCTGATTTTTCAGCCCCAGCTAATCAGCATCAATTGTCCCAATACAACAAAGATTTCACTTCATGTTCTGTTTTCTTGTTACTTACAGCTGATTTTTCAGCCCCAGTTGGCCAGAAACCACATATTACACAGTCCTGATGATCTCTGCTCCCCTTTGAAACTAGAAACTTCACAACTCCTTCAGCAAAACTTCTCCAAGCTCCACGGAAACAATCTATAGGCATTCAATGATCTCCCTAGCCCAAAGTTCCAAACGCCTCCACAATCTTTCCCCAAAACACCAAGGTCAGGTCTGTCACAGCAATACCCCACTCTTCTGATACCAATTTCTGTTCTTGTTTGTCTTATAATGCTATTACAAAACACTCTGGCCAACACCAACTTGGGGAGGAAAGGGTTTATTCAGCTTACATCTCCTCGGTCACAGTTCTCACTCAGGGAGCCCAAGGCAAGAACTCAGGGCAGGAACCTGGAGGTAGGAGCTGAGGCACAAGCCATGGAGGAATGCTGTTCACTGGCTTGCTCCCCTGGCCCGTGCCCAGCCTGACCTGTTATAGAGTACACAACAACCTGCCCAGGGTGGCACCACCCATAGTGGGCTCGGCCCTCCCACATTGCTCAACAATCAGGACAGTACTCCAGAGACGTGGCCACAGGCCAGTCCAATGGAGCCAATTCCCCAATTGAGGCTCCCTTAACCCAGGTATGTCAAGTTGACACGAAGGATATAAAGCACAACCTCATTGACAGAAGTATGTGCTGTTCACATGCAATATCCTGGGTTCAACCTACAACAATAAAGCCAACGAAAAGTTTTAAATACTGTTCTTTTTAAAATTTTTAAAGCTTCTGTACCTCATAAGAACAATCAAGGAAGTTAAGAGAAAACCCACAGAGTGGGAGGAAACCTTCACCACAGATACTTCAAAGCATTGATTTCCAGAGTTTATAAACTACTAAAAATACAAAGAAGAAAGAAAACAAATGAATCACTCAAAAGATGGAGCAAAGGACTCAACAGATACTTTACAAGTAAGGAATTAGAGACGGCTGGATTTAAAAAAAAAAGTGTTCAACATCCCTAATAATTAAGATAATGCAAATTAAAACCACTTTAAGATATCATCTCACTCCAATAAGACTGGATAGGATCAAGAAAACAAATGATACCAAGTGCTGGAGAGGATGGGGGGAAAGGGGAACACTCATCCATTGCTGGTTGGAATGTAAACTTGTACAGCCACTATGGAAAACAGTGTGGAGAATTCTTGGAAGACTCAAAATGAGTTTACCACCCGACCCAGTCATACCACTCCTGGGTATATACCCACAAGACTCCTTGCCGCAGAGATACATTCACAGCCATGTTTATTGCAGCTCTTTTCATAATATCAAAAAGCTGGAACCAACCCAAGTGCCCCTCAACTAATGAGTGGATAGAGAAAATGTGGTACATCTACACAATGGAGTTCTATGAAGCAGTAAAGATGACATCATGAACTTTGCAGATAAATGGATGGAACTAGAAGATATTATGTTAAGTGAAGTAACACAGTCCAGAAAAAAAAACAAAACGACAAATGTTATCCCTCATCTGCAGATGTTAGCGCCAATTACCTAGTTGTAAGTATTTCTTGTGCGGGGCTCCTTGAGCTTTTGTCCAAATAGTTGGGAGTGATGCATACTGGAAAGAACAACAACAACAAAGAACTTCTGCTCAAAACAGTCAACTTCTGTATTGATAGTTTTGAGAAAGACTGAGAAAAAAATGAAAAACATGTTTGGCGTGAGAACGCTGCCAAGTACACTACTTAGGGAAACTGCAGTTTTTCCTTCAGAGGGAAAAGGATATGGAAATTTCTCACTATTATGGCTATATGATGTAAGAGCTACCAAAATTGTCAGTTTTACTTTAGGTTCCACATAGATATACAGAGATATAAAAAGTACCAATGTTGATGTAATGTAGAGATGTTATAGATATACAGTGTATGTATAGATAATATGTAGACATATAAACATATAGATGTCAAATGGTCTGTATCATCTTACTAATTTAATCTTTGTCATGGTCTGCATATATAAGCATAGTAAAATTTCTCTATTCATACATATTTTAATAAATAAAATTAATACACATGCAACACATAGATGCAGATACATTACAGAGATATTATAGATACATTATATATACATATATATATCAATATGTAGAAATATAAACATTTATAGATATCAAATGTTCTATTTATACCAGCTTACTAATGTGATCTTTGTCATGGTCTGCATGTATGAACATAGTACAATTTCTCTGTTCTGACATATCAATACATAATAAAATTGACTAAACAAATATAATTTAATTGTTTAAGAGAGGAGTAAAATGAGGTAGACTGTGGTTTTCAAAACTTATTATTATTTGATAATAAAATGTATTGGAGTTATTCTTCTTGACTTTAATTTATTGTACATGATGTGTCACACTCATTAACATACTGCATACTGAATGCAGCCCCTTGTTTACCCCACATGCTCTCATTTCTCACATCTGCCCTCAACTCTCAATTATTCTTGTTCTATGGCTCAGCTCTGCTTTACTTTCATAAGAAACCACATTAGAGATGTCATGCAATATCTGTTTTCTGAGCTGGCTTAGTTTGCTTACTATGATTATCTCTGTTTGCATCCATTTTCCTACAAAACACCTGACTTGCTTCTTTATAGTTAAAAATATTCTCATGTTTTTGTATTTTATTTCCCTTGTCCATTCCTCTGTTGTTGGACACCATGAATGCTTCCATAACTTACCTACTGTGAATAGTGCTACAACCAACACTGATGTCCAAGTACCTCTGTAATATGTTGACTTGAAATCCTTTTTCTAAAGAGCCCAGAGTGGTATGGGTCATATGGTAGATCTATTTTTAGGTTTTGGGTTTTTCTGGGTTTGTTTTTGCTTTAGGTTTCTTTAGGTAATGTTTTTTGTTTTTTGGTTTATTTTTGGTTTTTTTTTTTTTTTTTTTTTTTTTTTTTTTTTTTTTGTTTGTTGGTTGGTTTGGTTGGTTTATTGGAGACAAAACAAACACGGTAAGGCTTTATAGACTTGATGTGTCTACCTCGAGCTATCCAATCTGATGCAAAGCCAAAGGGGAACAAGGCCAAGCTCCAGCCTCACATGTGAACTGGCTCCCATCATCAGGCAGCCTCCAAGCTGGCACTGTGGCTCCAGCTGCTACACTTTCCTCTCCCTTGCCCTCATCTGTTAGTGGCAAGGCCCTGAACTCAGCAAGCAATCTGCACATACACCATAAAAGAGAAATGTACACAGCTTACTCTGGAGACATTACTGCCAACCCGTGGACAAGCTTCATCTCCCTCACCTGTACTGTTTTATGTGTGCCTTCCATGAACACTGTAGAAGCTCACTAGCCCAGTACTTTGCCTTTTGTCAACTTCAGCCTATGAACTAGCTCAACCAAACTCTTGCTGCATGTGTCTGAGTCACCTGGATAAGCCCCTTTCCCTGGCTTTCCTTTCTCTTATCTTCTCTTCGTAGCTTTAAGTTCAGAACAAATTTATATTCTGGCTTTCNGGACTTTATTATCTCAATTGTTTGTCATTTTTATTCAGGTAAATCCATTGCTCCTGATGCCACAACCAAAACTCCAGAATCACAACTTCAATGTTCAGAAAGTAATTTGCAAGTTGTGAAAATGAAAACCAACATAGCAATCCAATTTCAGAAAAGGACATGCAGACAAGAAATGTAACTCTGACAATAGAAAACAAATGGAAAATCACAGAATTAAACCTTACTGTAAGTGTGGAATTTTTTCTCATGGGATTTTCTGATATACCCAACTTGCACTGGTTTCTCTTTGGAATCTTCCAGTTCATCTATTTGATTATCTTGAAAGGGAATGGAATAATTATTTTCATCATGCGGGTAGAGCCTACTCTGCAGATTCCCATGTATTTTTTTCATCAGCAATTTCTCGTTCCTAGAAATTTGTTATGTGTCCATCACTCTGCCTGGAATGCTTATGGATCTCTGTGCTCTGAAAGGAAATATTTCTATTTATGCTTGTGCTATACAAATGTGCTTCTTCCTTACTTTAGGGACCACAGAGTGCTCCCTCCTGGCAGTGATGGCCTATGATCACTATGTGGCCATATGCAACCCTCTGTATTATCCTGTAGTCATGAGCCAAAAGATGTGCTAAACAGCTCATCCTTAGCTCCTGGGTCATTGCAGTTCCCATTCCAGTAGGACATACCAGGTTTTTTTCTCTGCCATTCTGCAAATCTAACCAAATCAATCATTTCTTCTGTGACATACCCACATTGCTCACACTGGCTTGTGAGGACCTTGTTTTGAATGAGATTGTTGTCTATTTATCTTCTGTATTGACTATCACCGGGCCCTTCATGTTGATCCTTGTGTTCTGTAGCAGAATCATCTCAACCATCCTGAAGCTGCCATCAAACACAGGAAGATCCAAAGCCTTTTCTACCTACTCTTCCCATATTATAATGGTAGGTTTATTCTATGGATCAGCCAGTATTTAAAACCCAACTTATTTAAAACCCAACTCCAGTAAATATGGATCAACAGACAAACTCATCTCACTTTTCCATACCACTTTGACTCCAATGTTCAATCTCCTGATATACAGTCTGCAGAACAAAAATGTTACTGAGGCATTGCAAAATTCTTTTCCAGCCTGTTAACATTGTACCAGAATTAAAGGTCCACAAATTACTTTTGTATTCCATGTACAGTTAGTTAAAACATAACTTAATCTTGTAAATGTGCAAAAACTAATAGAGCCTGTTTCTCTTACATAGATCAATCATTCAAATAAATTATTTTGCTGGATAGCTTTAGTGTCAACTTGACACACCTGGGTTGAGGGAGCCTCAATTGGGGAATTGGCTCCATTGGATTGGCCTGTGGCCATGTCTATGGAGTATTGTCTTGATGGTCGAGCAGAGTGGGAGGGCCCAGCCCACAATGAGTAGTGCCACCCTGGGCAGGTTGTTGTGTACTGTATAAGAAGGTGGGCTGGGCATGAGCCAGGAGAGCAAGCCAGTGAACAGCATTCCTCCATGGGCTGTGCTTCAGCTTCTGCCTCTAGGTTCCTGCCCTGAGTTCCCACCTTGGGCTCCCTGAGTGATGAACTGTGACCTGGGAGATGTAAGCTGAATAAACCCTTTCCTCCCCAAGGTGTCAGTCGGAGTGTTTTGTCACAGCAATGGAAGACAAACTAGGACAGAAATTGGTACCAGAAGAGTGGGGTATTGCTGTGACAGACCTGACCTTGGAGTTTTGGGGAAGGATTGTGGAGGCGTTTGGAACTTTGGGTTTGGAAGATCACTGAATGCCTAAAGATCGTGGCTGTGGAACTTGGAGCAGTTTTGCTGAAAGAGTTGTAGAAGATGGGGGCCTGGCTTGTGACGTTTCTAGTTTCAAAGGGGAACAGAGATCATCAGGACTGTGTAATCTGTGGGCTCTGGTAAGCTGGGGCTGAAGAACCAGCTGTAAGTAACAAGAGACCAGAACCTGAAGTGAAACTTTTGTGGTACTGGGGCAATTGATGCTGGTTAGCTGGGGCTGAAAAATCAGCTGTAAGTAACAAGAGACCAGCATCACTGAGGTGAAATCTTCTGGGGAGAATATCTTCAAGGTCAGCACACAGAAGCTGTGACCCAGAAAGGGCCTGAGCCTCCATCTCGAGCCAGAAGCCGGACTTGGTAACGTGTAAGAGTCTCCTATATGGTTCCGGTGTTGAAATTTGAGGGGGTCACAGAGAGCAGCCGAGGCTTGGCACTGTGAGAGGTCAGGAAAGACCATTGGTGGAAGTGCACCTCGGTTGCTGTGAAGACCCCAGGATTGCAGGGGTCATGGAGAGAAGCTGAGGCTTTGCACCAGGAGAGGTCAGAAGAGACCATTGGTGAAGGTGCTGCCTCAGTTTCAGTAGCGACCCCAGCTTTTTGGAGATGCCGGTACCCTGGGACGACCACCAAGAGCAGCGGTAGGTGTAGAATGGAGTCGGCCTGGGCCTGCGAGATGAGTGTGCCACGGACGGCAGAGTCGGAGAGGGGGAGCTGCCGAGACCCTTTGGAGCCCAGAAGATCGTGAGTGAATCCCAGGTGTCCAGCCTTGAGCTACTTTGCTGGACTTAGGTTTTGTTTGAGAGTGCCTGATTCTTCCCTTTGGAATAATACAGTACTTGTTTTGATTTTTACAGCAGCCCACTGTTAAGAGATTTTTAGTAGACTGAACTTGAAAGCATTTGTACATTTTAAGGACTGTGGGGCTTTTAAGGTTGTACTGTCTTAGGTTGTGATTAATGTTAACATCATACTTTGGGGATAAGAACTGAAAAGGTGGTGCTTTAATAGTGATGTGTTTTGTGTGTCAAGTTGACAAGGGGTCAATTGTGCTGGATAGCTTTAGTGTCAACTCAACACACCTGGGTTGAGGGAGCCTCAATTGGGGAATTGGCTCTATTGGACTGGCCTGTGGCCACGTCCGTGGAGTATTGTCTTGATGGTCGAGCAGTGTGGGAGGGCCCAGCCCACAATGAGTAGTGCCACCCTGGGCATGTTGTTGTGTAATGTATAAGAATGAGGGCTGGGCATGAGCCAGGGGAGTAAGCCAGTGAACAGCATTCCTCCATGGTCTGTGCTTCAGCTCCTGCCTCCAGGTTCCTGCCCTGAGTTCCCACCTTGGGCTCCCTGAGTGATGAACTGTGACCCGGGAGATGTAAGATGAATAAACCCTTTCCTCCCCAAGTTGGTGTTGGTCAGAGTGTTTTGTCACAGCGATGGAACACAAACTAGAACAATTAGCAATCTGCTATTTTTTAAAGTCCATTGTTTTTCCTCTCGTAAACTGGTAAATAGGGTTTGTAAATGTAAGAGAAATTGAGCATGTCAACCTGTGGATTGATGTTGCCAATAAATCAACATTTGTTTTCCTAATAGCGTCCTGGCTACAAATTTTCTTTCTTTAGGAATCTTGACAGACAATTATTTTTTTTTCTGCTTTGATGAGGTTTATAAAAAAGGATATTGTATTATATTATCAGTATTTTTTTTCTGAATTGGTAAAGCCAGCAATTTCCCTCCACTCACGTTTCACTTGAATATTTTATCTATTATTAATGTGAATTTTAAATCTTCTGACTTGTACTCTGATGAATGCCAATTCTCATAAGTTAAATTTGTGAACCTGGAAACAAGATTAAGCTCATTATTATTTTCTATTTTATGCACATATATAAACATCTGTAATGTTACAAAAGCATCTCTGAATATTAATGATAAATTCTGATATTATGGCTTTCATTTAAAGCAAGATATATATTTAAAGGTAAGATGTGTTTTGTCTTTTGATTTTAATTGCATAATGAAATGTAAATTTGAATTATTTAAATTCAAATTAAATCTAAGAATTTTACACATTATTAATATTTTAAAATTAGCATGTGCTTAATATGAAAGTGTATGGTAGCTTTGGAAGAAACTTATGTGAATATACAGCAAGTTAATACACAACATAAATATGTCTTCCATTAAGGACAGAACCTTGCTGTTTTCTGATAGAAAGATTCCAATGTAGGTGACTTGTCATTACACTGCTGACCAGACACCCAAGGAATGGCTGTACTCAGGGCTCAGTGTTGGTTTCTGCTGTGTGTGTATATAACCCTCTCCCACATCTAGGACATGTTGTACACCAGTCCAATGTTCAACAGTACATTTTTCAGAGAAATAGGTTAAATTACTTCCCTAGCCAGGGTCATATATCTCCTAGATTTTTTAAGTACTCTTCTGGGAGGTTCTAAGTTCTGGCTATTCTAATAACTTGGTACCATTTGCATGGAAGAATCAAATGGACCAAATGGACCAACAGTCAGAGCTATTACCTAGAAATCTTCTTTCTGTTAAAACTAAAAGCTTTTTAAGTCAATTGGTATATGGATCAGAATTATGCACCCAAGTGAGGAATATGCTGCATCTGAATTCCAAATTGAGCTATTAGTGCTGTGCTTTCATGGTGGTAGAAGGGTCTACATACCATAACTTTTCTGCATGTCCAACAGTGGACTCTAAGAAAGTTCACAGATATGTGTACTTTGCCAACAAGCCAAGAAAGTTTTCTTTGTAGACTCATTTGGTCATATGAGATGGCATCAGAATAAGGGACACTTGGAATTACTTGGTGGAAGGACAAGATCCATTTGCCTATTGTCTCCTCAGTAGTAGATTATGATTAAAAACATTTTTTCTCTTTTACAAAACTTGATGCTACTGGATTCTACTTAAATCATGCTCATAGCCCTTGCTGCTGCTCTAATTTATTGAGGTTGCAGACTAGGGGTTTTCACATTGCCCTGAAAATTTTTCCAGCATTGGAGAAGGTTAGTGTTAATGAGCTAGGACATTCATATTTGTAATACTCCATTAACTGAAACAGTTACATTTTTACACCTATTGCATCAAGCAAACACGGAAAAGTCATAGATGGTGTTAGATATTATTAATTATCCCATCAGCTTATATGTATCATTTGAAATTCTTTAATCCACTATATTTATGTCATATTTTTCTAATAGTCCCAAATATACAAATAAATTTTTCCTTAGAGGAATAATGTTTCAATGAACTTTATGCTATAGAGTTATTAACCATTCATATTAATCATTTTGTGCTTAAAATTTATGATTCATATTTTAAAATTTATTTTTGCTTTATGTGTGTGAGTGATTTTCCTGAATATTTATGAATGTTATTTGTATGTAGAATGTCCAAAAGAACAGAAGAGGGCATAATATTGCCTGAAATTCAAGTTACAGATGGTTGTTAACCCCCATTCAGTGCTCTTAACAGCTGAACCATCTCTTCAGGCCCTGGTTTCAGATTTATAATACTATGAGGTGATTATTTGGACTCCACAAGACCTAGGGGTATATTAATTTTAATTGGCAATTTGTGCAATTTTCTATAAAAGTTTCAAACGAAATATGAATATTATAAATTCAAATAGTACTTACTAGTTTTTTCTACTCAGCTGTACATTTACATTCCATTTTGTAGTCTGAAATGAGACAGAGTTTTATATTAAACAACTGCTGAGTGAATCAAAACGTGGTTTCATAATTGCAGGGACATAAGTTTCAATATAGTGTAATGAAAAATAGAACAATTACTGGAATAACAACTCTTAGATAAATATTGATTTGGGAATTTTCTGTGTGTCTCTGATATGTTTGTTCTGTAAACATATATCACGGGATTGAATGTATTTTTTTTTTTCAGAATGGTTTTTTTTTTTCAGAATGGTGTAGAAACATGAGAGAGAATTTGGTCTCCTTAAACACATTTTTTAAAGTAGATGATGGTGGCTGATTTGTAGACTAAAAATACAGCAATACATTCAGAAGTTGTTTGATCTTTCCTGTGCTTGTTTCATGGCAATACAATAATAATTGAAATGCTTCTTCCATTGGAAGCCAGGATCAGGACAATACACTTATAATGAAATTCACCCACCCACACTTCAGGGACCATTTTGGGATAGGGAGATGAAAGGTTGTAAGAGAAGGGTAGGAGATAAATGAGCAGAATCAGAAATTATGTGTAGATGTCTATGGATGTAATCCTGTAAATAAGGAGAGAGATTCTCTCACAGGGATGGGACACATGGTAGGTTAACAAGGCTCTGGTACATGGACACACACTGAAGGACATTTGGACATTTGTAGAAACAAATCAGACTCCATATTTCACTACACACACATACACACATATACATAGACATATGTAAATATATATAGATATAGATATATATTTGTATAATAAAGTACATTATATTTAACAGGGGAATTTGGGGGATGGTGTGTTTAAGGGGAAGATTTCAAATACCATCAAACTGTACTGTGTGAAAAATCTCAAATAGTTAAGAAAAGCATCACACAGAGAGAGAAAAATTCATGTGAGTAAAATTTGTGAATGAATTAGCCATTTTGAATTTACTCTATAGAAAAAAATCAAGTTAAAATATAATTAAATATTTTGAGGTTTTTCTAAAATTTCAGATCTAGAATTGATTATGTTGAGGATTTTTATTAGTGATCAGCATAATATCTACAGATGAAACTGAACTTACTCTCAAGACTCATTTTTGCTTTTTTTCTTTATAAAATTTTCTCTTTCAGAAAGCTGCTACATACTAGATTAAAAAGCAAAGAAAAACATTAAAAAGATTGAGAGAAAGATGTAGGATATGTTTGGCAGAGTGTATGAACTGGGGTGGGGTAGGGACAGGGAAAAGAGAATATGTCTAAATTGAACTGAAAAATGATGTAAGAAAAAGATCAAATCTGGAAACATGTAAATTTTTCAATGAGTAAATAAAATAATAAAAATAAAAAGGAACAACTAAAAAAAGTCTGGATTTTCATGCCCAGATAGGAAAGAATTTCTACCTCTCTTGTATAATGCAAATCTATTGTCATTCCTGTTGGCAAAATAGACCCTCAGTTGTATTGTTGCAAGTCACTCTTTTTTCTTTTTTCATTGAAATGTATAATTTCATTCAGTGACATTTGAGTGTATTAACACTCCTGCCCCACTCACACTTCAACTTACTGTCCTCTGCACAATTTAATGTTCTCTCTTTTATATAGAGCCAGGCCCATAGAGTTTAATTTGGGGCCACGTATGTCTTTCAGGATGAGCCTATCCACTGAAACCTGATTAACCTACCAGTACCATCCTTGGAAAGGGCTATCTCTACTTCACAACAGCCACTGAGTGTCCAAAGTTCCTGCAGTTTATTACTCAGGCCTCCATATCTATGTTTCCCAGTCATGCTTGACTGTCCTAGTTTCACTTTTGATGCTACAATAAAATACTAACAAAACTAATTTAGAAGAGGACTGCTTTTTTCATTTAATCTCTTAGGTTACAGCAAAGAGGACCATGTTGGGAAACTCAAACAGGAACTTAGAGCAGAAACCAGTGGTAATTGCTTCTTTCTGACTCTCGTGTGAGCTCATGCTTACCTACCATTCTTTTATTTTTAATTTTTTACGTGTATGAGGTAGGTGCACCCGTGTAATGCAACACCCCCAGAAGTTTTGAGGGTATCAGATCACTAGGAGCAGGAGTACAATTTCTGTCTGCCATGTGAATTGAGCCTGGTCCTCGGCAAGAACAGCCAGTGCTCTTAAATGCTAAGTCAATACTCCAGTACAGAGATAGCATCCTGCCCCTCCCCCCATGCCTAGAGAATGGTGTTGTTAGTCTGTATACTCTCCTGTATCAATTCTATATCATGCTAATTCCCTAACAGTAATTCCCAGGAGCCAATTTTATCTGGATCATAATTCAATTGAGACTGAGGGTCTTTTTCATTTTAAAAAATTTTTTATTTATTTTTCATCTCACCATGTCAGAGGAAATTGTGGTCTATATAATTACTATGTTCTTCTTATGCATTAATTTCCTTTGCTAATTTTAAAAATCACTGTGGGTATTATGAAATTGTCATCAGCTATGGAGATGACTAAAATTCCTCCAACTGTATTTCTTGTACTCCCCACCTGACAGCAATAGTTCTCATTCCATTGTACTTCTACTATTGCAAACTTAAAACTCAAACTGAGTTAATTTGGGACATGCAAGAACTGATAATTTTTGCTCAATTTTCTTCTTCCACTATTCAATTCTTGTTCATGTATTCTGTGTGGAAAAGATATGATTAACACTTTGAGAAGATTATTGACAAAGTTTTACCATCAGTTATAAAACCTGAAACAAAAAATGTGTTGGCCTACTGTATTATCATAGTTGTAAGAGGCAGCACATAATTTGTTTTATTTGCCATTTTATTTTAATTTGAATCTGTATTAGCAAGCCTGTGACACCTTGAGATCAAAAGCACTCATGAGTACTTGTGCTTGTGATACTAGTACACATAATGTTATGGAACATGAAGCACAGGGTCTGAAACCAGGCACTGAGATATGATGTCACTTTGGATACAAAAACAGAACGCTGTGAATAAGAAGACCAGTCCTTCTTACATTCTGAAAGGGACTAACGGCCATTATTTGTGCGTCCAGTCTTAGCCTATAAGGATTGTGTAGTAGTGACCAGTGGGTTTGATGGTGGCCAATTAGGCCACCTATCTGGGAAGCTGGTTTGGGGCTGGTAAGAGACCTATCAGGTTGCCAACTGTGATGTGCAGTCATTGCCTGGGTGGGAATTAGACTGTAGTGTGCCAATCAGGCAGCAGTCTGGCATTAGACTATAGAGTGCCAATCAGTTGGCAGTATGGAGGATCTGGGAATCCCAATAAGGTGTTGCCTGATCTAGTTGCTAGATGAGACAGGTGGGCAATGAAAAGTTTGTCAGCCTTTGGCCCTACGTTTAACACAGCTGCTGATGGCAGACTTGCATCTCCCCTTTTCCCTGTAATCCAGTGGGTGGGGACCGAACATCCGCCTCTATGTGTAGTGAAGTTACACAACAGCCTGGCATACTGTAGAAATGACCTGGCTTATTTTTAATACCTAATGATAACATCTTAATGTTTTACAGAGGTGAAACTAGTTGGAGACATACCCAACACACCTATAGGAACAATGAAAATAAAGTAAATTCATTAAGGAGGGATACCAGGGTCACGTATAATTGTAAAATATTTTAAAGTACACGTTGGTAGCAGTAGGGACATTGAATTGTCTATACATCTCAAAGGTATAGTGACATGGACATTTGTGCCTGTCCTTTAGATTATTTCTGCACCTCTATATTTTGCTTTATGGTCAGGTGAGATATATGGATGGAAAAAAGCTTATGGTACCAGTTATGGACTACTATTAATAAGGAGATGTTTTGCTAGGGGACCCTAAAAGCTCCCCCAAACAAAAGCTATTTGCCTGTAATTTGGGGATGCATGCAAAAAGAGGAGGCACGAACCTACTGTTGAAGATATGGTGTTAGCAGGAAAAGGATGTTTAGAGACCTGGACCTGCAAATGGACACTTAGTTGGTCTCCATGGTGCCAAAGAACACCACAAAGATCACTGAAGGAAAAAAATGGTTTCCTGAGTCAAACTAGACTTGTCAGACTGCACATTATTTGCCTGGAGATGGAACAGTTAGTGGTAGTCTGATATTAGTGCACCCCAAAGATTTAATTGGCTAGCAGCCCTGAGTTCATTCCAGAAGTTCTAGGGGAGAATCTATTTCCTTGCCTTCCTATCTCAAAGAGTGTATGTGGCCTATGGCCCTGCATGGCATCCATGGTGACACTCTGTTTCCATCCCTTACTTCCCTGCCTTCAGCTTTTCTTTATAAGGACCCTCGTGTGTGTGTGTGTGTGTGTGTGTGTGTGTGTGTGTGTGTGTGTGTATGTGTGCATGGATGGGCCAGATGTTGTTTAAGTGTCTTCCTATATTGCCCTGCACCTTTAATTTTATTCATTTAATCATTTTTTGTCCTCTTGAGACAGCTGTCCTGAAACTCAATTATGTAGACCACACTGGCCTTGAACTCAGATAAATCTGCCTGCCTCTGCTTACTGAGACCTGAGATTGAAGATATGCAGAACTGCTTTTTTTCCCTAACAAAAGTGTTTCCAGTCTGAAATTCCTGCCCGCATCTCTTCAATCCTAACTTCTGAATATCCACAGGAATTCCTCTCAAAAATAAGTGTGGCTATGTGAGAGTTAAACAGGATAGTGATGAAGGTACAGCATGTGATTAGCCACAACAGAATGAACTATTCCAGAGAAGCTGCTCTCAGCCTCAGCAGAGAAAGTGTATCTTTGTCCCCATGAGAAATTGCACTCCTTGTACCTAACTGGTCCCTGACCAGTTTTCTGCTGCCACCTCATGGACACTGTGCCACTTGCACCACAGGCCCACCTGTTGAAGAGACTGAATTATCTTTGGTCTTTTCAGCCTCTTCTAACCCCTGTGCTCGGAAGCCCGGGGTTGTCTGTTGTTAAGAGGGGGAAAAGGAGCCTCTTGATTAATAATCCTTGAGATATAAGACCCTCCTCATTGTTTCCTCACAAGAATGTGAGGCTTTGCTTTCACTCCCACCTACAAAAGCGGAAGGAAGGATAATTACAGAGAGAAGAAAAGGAGGAAATGACTAGACATCATCTAGCCAAGCACCTAAAATGCTGTTGAAGCTGGAGAAATGCTGGTGTGTACCTCTCTGAATTTCCTGCAAGCCAGCAAGCACTTGGCAAAGAAGCCAGGCAAGTAACTGTAAACAACATTGTGTCTGGAGATATGGGTCCACCATTACTTAAGAGCAAGTGCTTACTGGGCATGGTAGTGCATACTTTTAATCCCAGGACTTGGAAGGCAGAGACCTGCAAACTATGAAAACCAGAAGAGGCTGAACCAAAGTTTTCCCAGTTCTAAATCATCATATATGGTAAAACAGAAGACTTTACCCAGAAAAAAATTCTATTATATTGAAGAGAAAAAAATCTTCCTTGACATTAATAAGTTGAAAGAATTCATATCCATGCACAAGAGGCAACAGAAAAAAAAACTAAATGAAGGTATAATGTGAAAAAACAAAATTCCACTAAGAATGTAAACAGAAATCACAGGACCAATATATATCTCTCAATAATAACTTTAAATATCAATGGCCTGAAATCCTCAGTCAAAAGATACAGGCAAGCAGATCTCAGTGAGTTGAAGGACAGGCTAATCTACACAGCCAGTTCCAGACCGGCTGGTGTTATAGGGAGACCCTTTCTAAAAAAAAAAAACCAAACAAACAAACAAGAGAAATAAACAAAATTCATCATTTTGTTGTCTGCCAGAACCTTCTGACTTTCAAGGAAAGGCACTACCTTAAGGTGAAAGGATAGGAAAGAATATTACAAGCAAATGGCACTAATCAACATGCAGGGGCTTCAATGCTAATATCTGACAAAACAGACTTCCAACTAAAACTAATCAGAAGAGATAAATGGGGTCATTTCATTCTGATAAAATGAACCAAGAGGATGTTACAAACAAAGTCTGGTGTAGCTCATTTCATAAAAACAGCACTGCAGGAATTTCAGACTCAGAAAAATCCTAAATCTGTAACAGTAGGGACTTCAATACCACAGTTTCCCATTAGAGACATCAACTAGAAAATGAATAAACAGAAAGACATCTCAAATAAATGATGCATCAATTGGGCCCAACAGGTATCAAATATCCACCTAAGTACCAAGGAATACACTGAAGATTCAGCACCCTGGGCTGGAGAGATGGCTTAGTGGTTAAGAGCACAAACTGCTCTTGCAGAGGACACGGGTTCAATCCTCAGCACCCACATAGCAGTTGAGAACTGTCTTTAGCTCCAGTTCCAGGGGAATCCGATTCCCTCTTCTGACCTCCGCGGCATGGCAGGACAAGGGTGCACAGACCTGCATGCAGACAGTACATTCATACACATAAAAAACATAAATAAAATAAAAATAAAAAGGTTCAGCATCCTATGGAACTTTCTCTAAAAAATGACCTCATGCTGTTAAAAAATGAAACAAAATTTCAGCCTTAAGAAAAGTAAGACTTAAAGACACAGGGTTTGCTCATTGTAGCTTATAATATATAGCATATTTGAAAATTGCTCAAAAGTAAATATAAATTACTTTCATGGAACACTTAACATACTTTTGACCATTTGTTGTAAAGGGCAAAATATCCTTCTACAGACTAGACAATATGCTTTGGGAGTGTTTTTTCAAATCTTTTTACTAAGTTGTTAATGGTCATCTTGACTGTTTCCAAATTTTGATTCAGTTCTAGAATTCCTTGGCTTTATATTGAGGAAGATGATTGAAATATGTCATTTTTCCTTATTTAGATATTTTATTTATTATTTCTATTTTATGTGTCTGAGTGCATCGCTGGCATGGCCATCATGCAATGCCCCCCAAATCAGAACACTGCATCAGATTCCCCTAGAATTGGAGTTACTGACAGATAGCTGCCACGTAGATACTGTGAGTTGAACCTGTGTCCTGTTCAAGAGGATCCAGTGTTCCTAAACACTGAGCTATTTCCCTAGTCCCATTTTTTTAAACTTTGGGCTAAACCAGAATTTTAGTTAGTAAATGAATCAGGGAGGGTCCCTGGCGCTCTGCTGGCCTTATGTCTATATTGGAATTTGAAGCAGTTGGTTCTGAGATTGGCAGAAGCCTGCCACAACAACAGGAGAGATAAATGTGCCCGCGAGAGTGAAGGCAAACAAGGAAGAAGGAAAGCTCCCTTCTTCCATGTCCTGCTATGCAGGCTTCCACCAAGGGTGGATCTTTCAGTTTCAAATGATATGATCTACAAAGTCCCTCAAATTTTAGTTAATTCCAGGTGAAGTGAAGTTGTCTAATGAGTTAATTCCAAATCCAGGGATATTGATAATCGACCAAAGTTTTTGTTTCAATAATAGATGTATTGATTTATATTGGCAAAAGCAGTGTGAAAGGATTTACTTTTAACATATTTTATATACATTTTCTAATTTCCTGTCTTTTGATAAAAATTGATACTAATATATGTGAGTTGATATCTCATTATGCATTAGGTTTCCATTTGCTGATGATTAGTAATACTGAACACTTTCTCATCTACTTACAATCTTTCATTCCTTCTTTCATTCCTTCCTGAGAGAAATATCTGATTCAATTGAGATTTTATATTCAATTTTCTTGCAATTCAGTTGTATGCAATATTTGAATATGTTGGATCCTAAAATCTAATGAAATTTAAAGTTTGAAAATGCTTTTTTATGAGTACATGTTTATTGGGTTTTATGGTAATACATCTTAATCATTTTTAAGCACCTCTCTTACCTAAACTCCCCAAACTGGCCCACCAGATTTCATGCATTCTCTAATACACATTAAGGTGTATTGAGTCAAGGGTGTGTAACCAGATATACCTTACTTTTACCTTTTCTGTTGATTTAGTTTCTTTTTATTGATGACTTTGTTTTGCAGTGCCTATGGAAATTGACAGAGCTACACTTAACTTTTCTACTTGTATCATGTGAGGTTTTGGTGTCATATTCAAAAGGTGACTGCCAGGGTGAAAATCTATACATATTTTTAGTGACTTCAAGTCTTAAATATAAGTATATATTCCATTTTGTGTTAAAAATCAAAGAATCATTATTTGTAACTAGTATAATTTATGCATGAGACCCTAAAGACTCCACCAGAAAATTCTTAAAAGAGATACTTTCAGTCAATAATAGACTATGAAATTAGCATCCAAAAACCAGTAGTTTTCTGGTCAGAAAAAACAGTCAAGGAAAATTGGTATCCAAAAGTAGCCAACAAATAAAAATTTGACATGAACTTAACTGAGGAAGTGAAAGACCTCCTAAATCAAAACTTTCAGAAGCTGAAGACTGGCTGGAGGGATTGCTCAAAGATTATTAAATACCTACTGGTCTTCTAGAGAAAGCAAGCTCAGTTCCAGGAACATGAAATCAGCAAGAAACAACTGCCTGTATCTCCAGCTCCAGGAATTCTGATGCCCTGTTCAGATCTCTGTGGAACTTGCTCTCACATTCACATACCTGCACAGATACCACGCATACACATTAATAAAAGAAAATCTTTAAATACTGAAGAAAGATACTGAAGAAGACATGAGAAGATGTAAATCCTTCACATGTTTGTGTATTGGAAGAATTAGTACTGTAGAAGAGCCGNAGACATGCAAGAACTGACAATTTTTGCTCAATTCTCTTCTTCCAACATTCAACTCTTGTTCATGTATTCTGTGTGGAAAAGATATGATTAACACTTTGAGAAGATTATTGACAAAGTTTTACCATCAGTTATAAAACCTGAAACAAAAAGTTTGTTGGCTTACTGTATTATCATAGTTGTAAGAGGCAGCACGTAATTTGTATTATTTGGCATTTTATTTTAATGTGAATCTGTATTTGCAAGCCTGTGACAGCTTGAGATCAAAAGCTCTCATGAGTACTTGTGCTTGTGATACTAGTACACATAATGTTATGGAACATGAAGCACGGGGTCTAAAACCAGGCCCTAAGATATGATGCCACTTTGGATATAAAAACAGAATGCTGTGAATAAAAAGAACAGTTCTTCTTACCCTCTGACAGGGACTAACGGCCATTATTTGTGTGTGCAGTCTTAACCTATAAGGATTGTGTAGTAGTGACCAGTGGGTTTGATGTTGGCCAGTCAGGCCACCTATCTGGGAAGCTGGTGTGGGGCTGGTAGGAGACCTATCAGGTTGCCAGCTGTGATGTGTGGTCAGTGCCTGGGCTGGAATTAGACTGTAGTGTGCCGATCAGGCATCAGTCTGGCATTAGACCATAGAGCGCCCATCAAGTGGCAGTATGGAGGATCTGGGAATGCCAATAAGGCATTGCCTGATCTAGTTGCTAGATGAGACAGGTGGGCAATGAAAAGTTTGTCAGCCTTTGGCCCCACAGTTTAGAACAGCTGCTGATGGCAGACTTGCATCTCCCCTTTTCCCTGTAATCCAGTGGGTGGGGTCTGAACATCCACCTCTATGTGTGGTGAAGTTACACGACAGCCTGGCACACTGTAGAAATGACCTGGCTTATTTTTAATACCTAATGATAACATCTGAATGTTTTACAGAGGTGAAACTAGTTGGAGACATACCCAACACACCTAAAGGAACAATGAAAATAAAGTAAATTCATTAAGGAGGGATACCAGGGTCAGGTATAATTGTAAAATATTTTAAAGTGCACGTTGGTAGCAGTAGGGACATTGAATTGTCTATACATCTCAAAGGTATAGTGACATGGACATTTGTGCCTGTCCTTTAGATTATTTCTGCACCTCTATATTTTGCTTTATGGTCAGGTGAGACATATGGATGGTAAAAAGCTTATGGTACCAGTTATGGTCTACTATTAATGAGATGTTTTGCTAGGGGACCCTAAAAGCTCCCCCAAACAAAAGCTATTTGCCTGTAATTTGGGGATGCATGCAAAAAGAGGAGGTAAGACCCTAATGTTGAAGACATGGTGTAAGAAGGAAAAGGATGTTTAGAGACCTGGACCTGCAAATGGACACTTAGTTGGTCTCCATGGTGCCAAAGAACACCACAAAGATCACGGAAGGAAAAAAAAATGGTTTCCTGAGTCAAACTAGACATGTCAGACTCACATTATTTGCCTGGAGATGGAGCAGTTAGTGGTAGTCTGATATTAGTACACCCCAAAGATTTAATTGGCTAGCAGCCCTGAGTTCATTCCAGAAGTTCTAGGGGAGAATCTATTTCCTTGCCTTCCTATCTCAAGGAGTGTATGTGGCCTATGGCCTTGCATGGCATCCATGGTGACACTCTGTTTCCATCCCTTAATCCCCTGCCTTCAGCTTTTCTTTATAACGACCCGTGTGTGTGTGTGTGTGTGTGTGTGTGTGTGTGTGTGTGCATGTATGTGTGCATGGATGGGCCAGATGTTGTTAAGTGTCTTCCTATATTGCCCTGCACCTTTATTTTTATTCATTTATTCATTTTTTTCCCTCTCGAGACAGCTGTCCTGAAACTAAATTATGTAGACCACACTGGCCTTGAACTAAGTGTCTTCCTATATTGCCCTGCACCTTTATTTTTATTCATTTATTCATTTTTTGCCCTCTCGAGACAGCTGTCCTGAAACTCAATTATGTAGACCACACTGGCCTTGAACTCAAATAAATCTGCCTGCCTTTGCTTACTGAGAGCTGAGATTGAAGACATGCACCACAGAACTACTTTTTTCCCTAACAAAAGTGTTTCCAGTCTGCAATTCCTGCCCTTATCTCTTCAATACTAACCTCTAAATATCCAAAGGCATTCATCTAAAAAAAGTGTGGCTATGTGAGAGTTAAACAGGATAGTGATAATGGTATAGCATGTGATTAGCCACAGGAGAATGAACTATTCCAGAGAAGCTGCTCTCAGCCTCAGCAGAGAAAGTATACCTTTGTCAACATGAGAAATTGCACTCCTTGTACCTAGCTGGTCCCTGACCAGTTTTCTGCTGCCACCTCATGGACACTGTGCCCCTTGCACCACAGGCCCATCTCTTGAAGAGACTGAATTATCTTTGGTCTTTTCAGCCTCTTCTAACCCCCGTGCTGGGAAGCATGGGGTTGTCTGTTGTTAAGAGGGGGAAAAGGAGCCTCTTGATTAATCATCCTTGAGATATAAGACCCTCCTCATTGTTTCCTCACAAGAGCGTGAGGCTTTGCTTTCATTCCCACCTACAAAATCGGAAGGAAGAATAATTACAGAGAGAAGTAAAGGAGGCAATGACTAGATATCGTCTAGCCAAGCACCTAAAATGCTGTTGAAGCTGGAGAAATGCTGGTGTGTACCTCTCTGAATCTCCTGCAAGCCAGCAAGCACTTGGCAAAGAAGCCAGGCAAGTAACTGTAAACAACATTAAGTGTCTGGAGATATGGGTCCACCATTACTTAAGAGCAAGTGCTTGCTGGGCATGGTAGTGCATACTTTTAATCCCAGGACATGGAAGGCAGAGACCTGCAAACTATGAAAACCAGAAGAGGCTGAACCAAAGTTTTCCCAGTTCTAAATCATCATATATGGCAAAACAGAAGACTTTACCCAGAAAAAAATTCTATTATATTGAAGAGAAAAAAATCTTCCTTGACATTAATAAGTTGAAAGAATTCATATCCTTACGCAAGAGGCTATGGATAAATGAAAAAAACTAAATGAAGGTATAATGTGGAAAAACAATTTCCACTAAGAATGTAAACAGAAATTACAGGACCAATATATATCTCTCAATAATAACTTTAAATATCAATGGCCTGAACTCCTCAGTCAAAAGATACAGAATTGATTGAATTGATTAGGAACCAAAATGCACCCAGGGTTGGTGGCATAAGCCTTTAATCCCAGTACTTTTGAGGGAGCGGCAACCAGATATCAATGAGTTGAAGGACAGGATAATCTACACAGCCAGTTCCAGGCCAGCTGGTGTTATAGCGACACCCTTTCTCAAAAAAATAAAAAATAAAAACAAGAGAAATAAACAAAATTCATGATTTTGTTGTCTGCCAGAACCTTCTGACTTTCAAGGAAAGCCACTACCTTAAGGTAAAAGGATAAGAAAGAATACTACAAGCAAATGGCACTAATCAACATGCAGGGGCTTCAATGCTAATATCTGACAAAACAGACTTCCAACTAAAACTAATCAGAAGAGATAAATGGGGTCACTTCATTCTGATAAAATGAACCAAGAGGATGTTACAAACAAACTCTGGTGTAGCGCATTTCATAAAAACAGCACTGCAGGACTTTCAGACTCAGACTAATCCTCAATCTGTAACAGTGAGGATTTCAATACCACAGTTTCCCATTAGAGACATCAACTAGACAATGAATAAACAGAAAGACATCTCAAATAAATGATGCATCAATTGGGCCTAACAGGTGTCAAATATTCCAACTAAGTACCAAAGAATACACTAAAGATTCAGCACCCTGGGCTGGAGAGATGGCCTAGCGGTTAAGAGCACCAACGGCTCTTGCAGAGGACCCGGGTTCGATCCCCAGCACCCACATGGCAGCTGAGAACTGTCTTTAGCTCCAGTTCCAGGAGAATCCAATGCTCTCTTCTGACCTCCGTGGCATTGCAGGACACGGGTGCACAGACCTGCATGCAGACAGTACATTCATACACATAAAAAACATAAATAAAATTAAAATAAAAAGATTCAGCACCTTATGGAACTTTCTCTAAAAAATGACCTCATGCTGTTAAAAAATGAAACAAAATTTCAGCCTTAAGAAAAGTAAGACTTAAAGACACAGGGTTTGGTCATTGTAGCTAATAATATATAGCATATTTGAAATTTGCTCAAAGGTAAATATAAAGTACTTTCATGGAACACTTAACATATATTTGACCATTTGTTGTAAAAGGCAAAATTTCCTTCTACAGACTAGACAATGTGCTTTGGGAGTGTTTTTTGCAAATCTTTTTACTAAGTTGTTAATGGTCATCTTGACTGTTTCCAAATTTTGATACAATTCTAGAATTCCTTACCTTTATATTGAGGAAGATAATTGAAATATATCATTTTTCCTTTTTTAGATATTTTATTTATTATTTCTATTTTATGTGTCTGAGTGCATCGCTGGCATGGACATCATGCAATGCCCCCAAAATCAGAACACTGCATCAGATTCCCCTAGAATTGGAGTTACTGACAGATAGCTGCCATGTGGATACTGTGAGTTGAACCTGTGTCCTATTCAAGAGGATCCAGTGTTCCTAAACACTGAGCTATCTCCCTAGTCCCATTTTTTTAAACTTTGGGCTAAACCAGAATTTTAGTTAGTAAATGAATCAGGGAGGGTCCCTGGCGCTCTGCTGGTCTTCTGTCTATATTGGAATTTGAAGCAGTTGGTTCTGAGATTGGCTGAAGCCTGCCACAACAACAGGAGAGAAAAATGTGCCCGTGAAAGTGAAGGCAAACAAGGAAGAAGAAAAGCTCCCTTCTTCCATGTCCTGCTATGCAGGCTTCCAATAAGGGTGGGTCTTTCAGTTTCAAATGATATGATCAAGAAAGTCCCTCATATTTTAGTTAATTCCAGGTGAAGTGAAGTTGTCCAATTAGTTAATTCCAAATCCAGGGATATTGACAATCTTCCAAAGTTTTTGTTTCAATAATAGATGTATTGATTTATATTGGCAAAAGCAGTGTGAAAGGATTTACTTTTTTATTTGTCTTTTCTAGACAGGGTCTCCCTCTAGCCCCAGCTGTCCTGGAATTCACTCTGTAGACCAGGCTGGCCTTGAACTTACAAAGATCCACATGCCTCTGCATCCCAAGTGCTAGGATTAAAGGCGTGCACCACCACACCCGGCTTAAAGGATTTACTTTTAACATATTTTATATACATTTTCTAATTTCCTGTCTTTTGATAAAAATTGATACTAATAGATGTGAGTTGATATCTCATTATGCATTAGGTTTCCATTTGCTGATGATTAGTAATACTGAACACTTTCTCATCTACTTACAATCTTTCATTCCTTCCTGAGAGAAATATCTGACTCAATTGAGTTTTTATATTCAATTTTCTTGCAATTCAGTTGTATTCAATATTTGAATATGTTGGATCCTAAAATCTAATGAAATTTAAAGTTTGAAAATGCTTTTTTATGAGTGCATGTTTATTGAGTTTTGTGGTAATACATTTTAATCATATCTAAACCCCCCAAACTAGCCCACCAGATTTCATGCATTATCTCATACACATTAAGGCGTATTGAGTCAAGGGTGTGTAACCAGATATACCTTACCTTTCTTTATCTTTTCTGTTGATTTAGTTTCTTTTTATTGATGACTTTGTTTTGCAGTGCCTATGGAAATTGACAGAGCTACACTTAGCTTTTCTACTTGTATTGTGTGAGGTTTTGGTGTCATATTCAAAAGGTGACTGCTAGGATGAAAATCTATACATTCTTTTAGTGACTTCAAGTCTTAAATATAAGTATATATTCCATTTTGTGTTAAAAATCAAAGAATCATTATTTGTAACTAGTACAATTTATTCATAAGAGACCCTAAAGGCCCCACCAGAAAATTCTTAAAAGAGATACTTTCAGTCAATAATAGACTATGAAATTAGCATCCAAAAACCAGTAGTTTTCTGGTCAGAAAAAAAAAAACAGTCACGGAAAATTGGTATCCAAAAGTAACCAACAAATAAAATCTTGACATGAACTTAACTGAGGAAGTGAAAGACCTCCAAAATCAAAACTTTCAGAAGCAGAAGATTGGCTGGAGGGATTGCTCAAAGATTATTAAATGCCTGCTGGTCTTCTAGAGAAAGCAAGCTCAGTTCCAGGAACACAAAATCAGCAAGAAACAACTGCCTGTAACTCCAGCTCCAAGAACTCTGATTCCCTCTTCTGGTCTTTGTGGAACTTGCTCTCACATTCACATACCTGCACAGACACCACGCATACACATTAATAAAAGAAAATTTTTAAATACGGAAGAAAGACACTGAAGAAGACATGAGATGATGTAAATCCTTCACATGTTTGTGGATTGGAAGAATTAGTACTGTAGAAGAGACATTCTATAAAAGATAATTGACAAACTCAATACAATCCCAATCAAATCTCCATTAAGAGTCCTAATAAGAAAGAAGAAAAAAATCTTAAAATTCACGTGAAAGCAGAAAAGATCCTGGATATCCAAAGTGATACTGTAAAGGACACTACTTGATTTCAAGCTGTACTGCAGGGCCACAGTAATATAGACAGCAGGATAATAGCACAAAAAGAGACAGGAGACAGAACTCCATATAATTCTAACCAAATTATTCTTTTTTATTGGTCTTTTTGGGACAGGGTCTCCCTGTAGCCCCAGCTGTCCTGAATTTCACTCTGTAAACCAGACTGGTCTTGAACTCACAAAAATCCACCTACCTCTGCCTCCCAAATGCTAGGGTTAAAGGCGTGTGCCACCACACCTGGCACCAAATTATTCAGACAATGGTTCTGCATGGATGTGGGTAACTGAAAAATACCAACTAGGATCATGCATGATGATGTTAGGCTCAATCTGTGACAGTCACGCAAGAAAGGTGCCGGGGGGCCACAAACAGTTGTAGATATGAGTTTAATTGAAGGTTAGTTACAAGCAAGCAGAAAAGAAGCCACAATAACCAACACCCAAGACAGAATAGATAAAGCAGATGATGCATCAGGCTGAGCACACTCCCATGGGACTGGAGGGCAGGGGCCCCGAGACCCAACTTCCCTTAGCTTTTATTCCCAGTTAGGGGTTTCCATCATAGTCATGGTGAATCCTCCTCTGATTGATAGGATTTTGGTTACAGATCAATCAGTTTTCTATTACATGTGTTCACCTGCTCTGGACTCTTTGTTCTATTGTTTTACCTGGTTTGAACCTTCCATTCTCATAAAGCATTTTACTGTATGCTTTTTGACAGAAGTAAAAGCACTCTACTAATAAAGGATTGATTTATCTGTGACATGCCTTTGTTTGTCCTTTTTAAAAATTTTTTTGTTAATTTTATTTATTTCTGTATGTGTACGAATTTACTGTCTGCATGCAAGTCTGTGCACCCGTGTCGTGCAATGCCGCGGAGGTCAGAAGACGGCATCAGATTCCCCTGGAACTAGAGTTAAAGACGGTTCTCAGCCAACATGTGGGTGCTGGGGATAGAACCCGGGTCTGCTGCAAGAGCGGTCGGCACTCTTAACCGCTAGGCCATCTCTCCAGCCCCTCTTTGTCCTTTTTTTAAAACTCTGGGGTGAACTCAAGGCCAAAATAGAGCTGACCAAGCTAAAATGGAGTCAGCTTGGTCCTCACAATGAGAAACACAGTTTGTTAGTGAATTATGGGGTTATCTCTCAAAATTAGAGAGAATAGCATCTAATAGAAGAAGTAGGATAGGTTTCATAGGTAGTTAGAAGTTTGGGTAACTTTCCATGACACTCTCCCCTGGAGGACAGAGGGGGGGGGGGTTGGTTACAAAATATCTGTAATTTAATGATAAGCAGAGAGTTTTAGGAAACATTGTCTCAGCAGGAAGGTTTGAGAAACTGGGTCTCTGTGGTAGGTGGGAGGGGTATGAACCCTGGTTTCTGGGGAATGTTTGGTTTTGATTTCTTCCTTCAGGTTGAGGAACTTGTAACTTGTTATTCCAATATTCTGGGAGCTTGGCAGCGCTGTAGTAATTTGGGGGAAGACCTAATAGGGTCCAAATATGTATGCATAGGAGAAAAGATAGAACTTTGAAGCAAGTGGTGCCAGGAAAACTGGAGGTCTATATGTAGAAGAATGAAATTATATCAGGATCTCTCACTGTACACTAAAATGAACTTCAAATGGACTGAGGATCTCATCCTAAATCCAATAGTGTGAAACAGCTAGAGGAAGCATGAAAGTATATATTTCAGAATATTGATACTTTAAAAAAAAACAACAGGACATTCATCACTTAGGAAATAAGGCAAGAAATCAATAGTCTTGAGTCCATCAATCAATCTTATCATGATGACTGATGGATGGAAAAGTCATGGATCATTGCACAGGCCCTGGAGTCACTTTCCTTTTTGCCTTGAGTCTTTTGAAGCTTGGTGTTTCTTTGTGACTCACATATTTCAGTGCATTCTCACTGCCAAATGAAGGGTGCAAATTCTGTGGCTAGCTTTCATGATGTGGTCATAAGCCACATCATGGTTAATAATGTGTCAGTTAATGTCCTGAGATTCTGAATGTTTTAGTTTGTTTTATTCTTGTTGTAATACAACCGCTAAATTCTCAGTTTAATATTGCATCCCCTAGAAAACAGTTCTCAGAATTCCTTTTTTTATGTATTTTTCTAAGTGTATGAATGAACTGTCTGCATGTAGGTTGGTGCACCCTTGTCCTGCAATGCCTCGGAGGTCAGAAGACAGCGTCAGATTCCCCTGGAACTGGAGTTAAAGATGGTTCTCAGCCACCATGTGGGTGCTGGGGATCGAACTGGGGTCCTCTGCAAGAGCAGTTGGTGCTCTTAACCGCTAGGCCATCTCTCCAGCCCTAGTATTCCTTATAGAGATGATATGCCTGGGATTCTTAATGTTTTAGTTTGTTTTATTCTTGTTATGATACAAATGCTAAATTCTCAGTGGAATATTGCATCCCCTAGAAAACAGGTCTCAGTATTCCTTATAGAGATACTAATGCTTTTAGTTTCTTCTTTTGTTTACCTCTTTCCTTTCTCTGAGATGTGCTCCAACATCAGATAGGACTATTGAGATTCTTACCATTCTTTGGGATTTGAAATTTAATCTGTCTTAATGAATGTTCATCTTAGTGACACATTTTAACGCAACTTCCACATATAGGATGAATGCATCTGTCTTCCTTATGCAGAATATGGTAACTGTTCTGGGATAATTTATTATTTGTGCCCACTTGAGAGTGTTTTATCTTCTCTTTAGACAAAGTATTCCATTGTGCTGGGCAGCTTTAGTGTCAACTTGACACACCTGGGTTGAGGGAGCCTCAGTTGGGGAATTGGCTCCATTGGACTGGCATCTGTGGCATATTGTCTTGATTGTTGAGCAATGCGGGAAAGCCCAGCCCACTATGGGTGGCGCCACCCTGGGCATGTTTTGGTGTCCACTATAAGAGGGCAGGTTGGGCATGGTGCAGGGAAGCAAGCCAGTAAACAACATTCCTCCATGGCCTGTGCGTCATTCAGCTCCTGCCTCTAGGTTCCTACCCTGAGTTCCTGCCTTGGGCTCCCTAAGTGATGAACTATGACCCAAGAGATGTAAGCTGAATAAACCCTTTCCTCCCCAAGTTGGTATCAGCAAGAGTGTTTTGTCACAGCAATGGAAGACAAACCAAAACATCCATGAAATGTTCACTGAGAACTGGTTTTGTAGACATGTATACATTAAATCTGTTTTTATCATGCAAAATTATTTATTTCTTCTTTTGACAACTGATAGTTTTTCTGGATAAGGTAGCCAGGGCTGGAATGTCTGTTCTTTCATAATTATAGGACATGAGTTCAAAGCTTTTCTGGCTTTCCTTGTCGCCATTGAAATGTCAGTTGTTATTCTGCTAGATCTTTCTTCATATATGACTTGATATTTCTCTGTCACAGTTTTCAATATGTTTTCTTTGTTCAGTATATTTAGTGTATTGAGTACTATATGACATGAGGCATTTCTTTTCTTGCTTGCCTGTTTGGTGTTCTGTGCCCCCCTTGTACCTTGATAGACATCTCTTTTTCTACATTTGGAAAGATTTTTTCCATTATTTTCTTTAAAATATTTTCTGTACCTATGATGTTGATTTCTTATCCTACTTCCATGCCTATATTTCTTAATTTTGATGTTTTCACAGTGGTCTTGCATATACTATTTTCGATTTGATATTTTCTTTGTTGAATAAACCATTTCTCCAATCTTGACCTCAAGATTTGATATTCCCTGTTCCATTTCCTTCACTTTCCTGTTATATTTTTATTCCTTTCCTGTATGGTTTTTCTAAAATTCTTGAATGTTTCATTTAAAGTTTTATTTCAATTAGGCTTTTATTTATTTTTCTGTTTCTTTATCCAACTCTAATTTCATATTTTATAGTTTTAGTTATTTCATTCAACACTATATGTGTCTTTTCCTGATCTTTATTTTGTCTTTTATTCATATCCTCTTTAGGTCTTTGAATATATATATATATATATATATATATATATAGATAAGAGAGAGAGGGTGAAGATCTGGGTCATTCAAGGATCCCAGGTATCTAATCTAGCCCGAAAGCTAAGATATCAAAATAAAGGGAAGTCTTGTTATAGGGAGTGTAAGACCACAGTTCTCGTGTAGTGTATAGGTATGGACCTCCAGGTCCTCTGGACTTTCAGGACTTGAACCTGAAATAATACTCTTCATCAACTGCTCCATGTGACTTTCCAGGCATTTGGCAGTGAAGTGATAATGGCATCATCTAAGGCCTTCTCATTTGTACTGTCCCATTCTATCAGCTTTATGAGTTCTCAAGGTTACAGAGAGAAATTATGAAAATTTTCATCCTAAGCTTTCATGAACATGTGACCCTCTTATACCAATAAATTCCACTCAAGGTATGTATCAATTTACCTGCTTACAATCTATCTATAAACTATGTATATACTATCTCATATTATCTATATAATCTATCTATTATATATCTTTCCTCTATCTATCAGCATATGAAGTATGTGTATCATCTGTCCATCTTCTTTCATTTGTCTATCTACCCTCTCCCTATTAGCTATCGTTTACATGAAGGAACATCAGCCTAAAAAATAGCTATAGGAATTGATCACCCTGCCTCCAGATTCAGGAGGGAAATACATCTATTTCATAACACTTCAAAAGACATCTGGTTCCTTTTCAAACCATCCATCAGAATTCTCCAGCTCTCCTTCTCTGATCCCAGTGAGGAGTAAGACACATGCCCAAGAAGGCCTGTTCCACCTTCAGGGATTCTGGGAAGGTACAAAACTTCTGGAATTCCAGGAAGGCCCAACTCTCTTTATAGTACATTCTGGTTTCATCTATAAATGCTAGAACTGCCTGTCACAATCCAGTGACCAGGCTCCCTTCCCTCAGGAATGTTGCATGTTGTTGATAGCTAATAAAGGTTGCTGCATTTGTTGAAGCTCTGATTCTGTTTCTACTTCTTTATCATGTGAATTCTCACTCCAAATTCTGGCATAGTTTATCTAGTAATCTATATGTCTATCTTTCTGTCTTTTATTTACATCTATCTGTATGCTTCTATCATCTATCTATCTCTCTATCTATCTATGTATACATTGATCATCAGTATCTCTCCCTCAACCTATATTCTCCCCATAACTCTGTATCAGTATGTATGTATGTATGTATTTATGTATGTATATAAAATCATCTATCTATCAATCTATCTATTGAAGATACAAACTTGAGCTCATATAATTTCAGCCACCTCATATTTGACAAAGGAGCCAAAGAAGCTCAATGGAAGAAAGATAGCATCTTCAGCAAATGGTGTTGGCAAAACTGGATCACCATTTGTAGAAGAATTAAACCCCTATCTCTCGCCCTGTACAAAAATAAACTCCAAGTGGATCAAAGATCTCAACCTGAAACCTGAAACCCTGAAAGTGATAGAAGAAAGAGTTGGCAGCAACCTACAAGACATAGGCATAGGAAAAGACTTTCTAAATCAAACAGCAGCTGCACAGGAAATAACTACAACAGCTGGTAAGTGGGAACTCATTGAACTGAAAAACTCAAAAGCTTTTGTACAGCTAAAGTAACAATCAAGGAAGGGAAGAGAAATCCCACAGAGTGGGAGGAAACCTTCACCACTGATTCATCTCACAGAGCATTAACATACAGAATATATAAACTACTTAAAAGCAAAGAAGTAAGAAAACAAATGACCTACTCAAAAGATGGAGTAAAGAGATGAACAGAGACTTCACCAGTAAGGAAGTACAGATTGCTGAGAAACATCTTAAAAAATGATCAACATCGCTAATAATTAAGGAAATGGAAATTAAAACCACACTAAGGTATCATCTCACTCCAATAGGACTACCCAAGATCAAGAAAACAAAAGACACCAAATGCTGGAGAGGTTTTGGTGAAAGAGGAACACTCATCCCCTGCCAGTGGGAATGTAAACTGGTACAACCACTGTGGAAAGCAGTGTGGAGAACCATTAAAAATCTCAAAATGACCCAATCACCTGACCCAGCCATACCAGTCCTGGGTATATACCCACAAGTCACATCCTACCATAAATATACATGCACAGCTATGTTTATTGCAGCTCTATCACAATAGCAAAGAGCTAGGACCAACCCAAATGCCCCTCAACTGATGACTGGGTGAAATACTGTGGTACACCTACACAATGGAGTTCTTTGCAGCATTAAAGAAAGCTGACATCAAGAGCTTTGCTGGTAAATGGATGGAACTCGAAGCCATTATGCTAATTGAAGTAACACAGTCCCAGAAAAAAAAGGGGAATGGTTTCCCTCATTTGTGGATGCTAACACCAAATCCCCAGTTGGCAGGCAAACTGAGCAACTTTATTATTATATTTCATTGTATCTGAAAGCAACTGTGCTATTCCAATGTGAATCTCTTAATGGGCTCTAGAATTGTCCTACCACTTGTATTCACACATTGTAGTTACCATATATGAATGGAATATGGAAGATATGTATTCATATTCTACTCATAATTCTTTTTACCTGCGTGCAAATGTACTGTTGAAACGTGCATCTCTAAATGTGTTTAGGAATTAATCTATAGATTAATTTCAGAATTGGTAATTTTGATTTATGTGTGGAGTGTATATATGCATATTATTAATAATATAAAATTAAAGGGGACCAAAGAAAGAAAAACATAGTAAAAACTGACCAAAACAGTAAAATTATGCATCAAAAAGTTTATAAAAGACTGAGAGAAAGATGCAAGCAGTGACTTAACATGTATAACAGAGTCCATGAGCTCTGGCAGGGGGCAGAGGGATGTAAGGCGTAGGCATGAATGGGGGCATGAGTCTAGATTTGATTCAGAAATGTTGTATGAAATGCACTCAATAAAAATTAATTTTAAACAATACATCCATACAGATGGTAAATAAGGTCCACACCAGATCCCATAGTCAGTGTCAGGCATGGGAAATCTCCCTTGAAGTTTCTGATCAAAGAAGTCCAAGTGACACTCTAAATGTTATAGGTATTCAACTTCACCCTTTATTGAATCTCAAGACTTGAAAGCAAGACTACTGAGGAACGCACCATATGCTGAGCTTAGGTCTCCTGACTTATAAGAATTGATCTGTTGCTTACCTGAAAAACCTGACTGCTTGCTCTCATATTTTTAATTTTCTGTGCAAGCTGCCAATGAATAAAAGTCATCAACAGTCCATCCCAGCTGTACAGACTGCAAAACACAGGAGTGACCAGTCTGGGATCTATCCCTATGGTTCAGTAGGGTATTTGTTTTTTGGTCTTTTTTTGAGATATGGTCTCCCTTTACCCCTTCCTGGCCTGGAACTCACTATGTAGATCAGGATAACCTCGATCTCACTATGTAATGAGGATATCATTGAACTCACTATTTAGACCAGGATATCTTTGAACTCACAGAGAACTGATTGCCTCTAACCCCAAGTGAGTGCTGAATCAAGTGCCTGTGCCACCAAGCCTGGCAATAATATCACTTTTACCTTAACAGAATCTAGTAATTATCTAATTGTACTTATGTTCTGATCAATGGGGATGAAATTGTGCCTGACTCTGGGAATCTAGCTAACAGCTAATGGATGGAGAGTCAAAGACCCTAGTGGAAAACCTACTACCTACCTTTTTCATAAATTAATATATTTTCCATGTCTACTCTGAATACTTATTCTTATAGATAGTGTGACTCTCATCCATCAACAATGAAGCTTCTTTTCTTCAACCCATTGAGGATACTAGGATACTACAGAGATCCACAACTGGTAAAAATGCAGAGAACAAGGGAACTTGATGCAATCTCACGTAACAGAGATAGTTCCAAAACAACCCCTACACTTGAGCTTCAGGGAAGATCACAGAAAAGGGGGTGGGATGACCACATTAGACAAAGGACCAGTTTGCTTGCTGGCAGATGGAATTTTTTTTAACATTTTTTATTGATGCTTTGTGCATTTCATACATAATTTTCCAATTCAGTTCAGGCATATTTCCCTTTCCCTCCCCCCCCCACCCCATCCCATCCCAGATCATGCATTCTGCCATAACTGTCCTGCATCTTTCTCTCAGTTTTTTTTTTCATTTTTAGCTATAAGTGATAATCCACGAGTACAAGCATCCTTCATGTAAAACCAATTTGCAGGCTGTTGTGCCCAAATCCCCACAGCCCCACCTTCCAGCGGGGGGTGAGGGGTTGTATGTTCAATCAAATTGATCAAATGAGTGTCCAGACTACATTGCTGTAGTTTCACCATTCACCCCAATCACAGCCCTTACATTCTACCACGCCCCCTCTTCCGCAGGTTGTTCCCTAGGCTTAGAAAAGGGGCACAGGTGGATGAGAGGTAAAACAGTCCACTCTCTCTGGAGCTGTTGACTTGGACTCTGGTCAATTCTGGCTGTTTCCTTTCATGGGCTGACAGTTTGTCCAGGAATAACCTTTCGATCCTACTAATGAAGAACAAGCAATTAGATATATAGGTATTTAAGCAGCACTAATAGTTATGGTAGGTTACTTTAGCATAGACACATGTTTGGATATGTTAATCCATGAATTACAATTTTCCCCCCTGTTAAATATGACAGGGTCTTACTGTGGCTTATAACATCTAACCTGTAGAGGATGTAAGCTTGTGGCATCAGCCATGGGTTATTTCTCCAAGGGGAGAGCCAATAGCCAATTAGATTTGGGATATACAGGCACATGGCTGCCTCTGCTGCACAGTATTTCCAGGCAGGTGAGGTGTAGCTGGTGCTGACGGTGGAGTCTTGCTTGACTCAGGGAGACCCATATTTGCTTTATTGGTTTAGTGGCCTTTGGTAACACTCTCTGGTATTCCAGAGGCCATCTGTACACTTGCATGTGTGGTCTCAATACATCTTTCCCATGTTAACGTCAGGTCTTTGACAGCAGGGCCTTATCGCCTCTCTTCTTGCAGGTATCCCAGTTTAGAGGCAAGGACCCTTTTCGTTTTGTGGGGCCTTGGATCCCCTGCCCAATTTTGAAACAGGACATTGATGCTGCACTCATGAATTCTCAAGAGTATGGTTACATGAAACTTCTACAAGACCATATTTGTCTACAAGCTTAAGTGGATAATCAAGATTTTCGTAAGTTCTCAACATTAAATAAAGAACCACCATCAATTGATGGTTGAGGGGAGGGAGAATCAGTTTTCTCCAGGCACGATGCCTCTGATAGATTTTCCAATCCTACATTTTCAGGTCTAAACACATACAAATGTAGTCAATATTAATTGGACACAGTAGCTGTGCATATGCAGCATGGATACACACAGTTACCAGAAAGAAGCAAAGATATAAAGACAGAAATCCTTTTTTCTCAGAACTCTTTAAAGCTTTATTTGTAGATGTCACCCATTCAGAAGGGGGAGCCTCTCCTTCCAGATATTCTTTGATGGAAATACCCTGATCGACTGCCTGAAGCTGTGTCTGTATGGTAATTAAAGGTGTATGAAACAGAACTCACAAATTATTTCCTATATTCATTAAGTTCATCATATAATAACATGGTTCTCTTCTCTCAGACTAGGAATATATGACATCATAACAGAAAATTTCTTACAGCAAAAGTATAGAAATATAAGTCAACCATGCCGACTGAAATAGATCTAGACAGTGTTCACAAAGATTTGTCTTTTTCATCTAATGATAGTCGTGTTAGAGTTCAAGAACCGATTCAGAGAAAGACATGTGGCTAGGATGCACATGCAGCAATGGCATAATCTCCTTACATCTCATTAGCTAATTTCATACATCTAATTCACTCTCACCTACGTCTCTGATATCTGGAATCTTTTGCTTATATAACTGATATTTATAAAGATATAGCCAATAAACACCAATTCTAAATTGCAGTTATGGCTAGAAAGTGAGAGTGACCTTTATACTGATTTCTGTCCATGCAGATACAGGAAAAGGCTTAGTCTGAAGTCATGGTTATTACTTATTGTTGGCCAGTATAGTATGGTCAGGAATGTGGTGTCTCATTCTGCATACTGTTTCAGTGCATAAGATTGAGGATGATTATGAAACCATAGGTGACTAATGGAGATGCATAGTAAAAGGGATAGTTCCCTACAAATTAGTTTCAATGAAACTAAAGAAGAGTGACCATCTACAAATCTGAGATCTAAATGATTTAATTCAGAATAATCTCAGAGCAGAAGCCATATTTAGTGTGATTCTTTAGTTCCAACAAATCAGAGACAGGATCCTTGGGCATTTTATATTGGTAACTTCCTCCATGGCTGTGGATAACACTTCGGTTGGGTAGATAAATTGCAAAGTGAAATTAGAGGAGGTTTGTTGAAAGGAAGAAAGAGCAACATGTTGTTTTATTCATCATCTATTTATTGGTCACAAAGTTAGTTGATTAAGGTGCAAAGATTTGTACAAATTCTTTTATCACAGAAAATATAAAACAGAAGATAATTGAATTTAGGAAATTCCCAATAACCACTGGTATACGTTATAGTACATAATAAAGTCTGAGATACAATGTATGCGAGGGAAATATTTAAGTATATAATTTATGTGATTTGATTCACATAATAACAAACTTATATTTTCAAACAAGACATATTTGATGAGAATGTGAATAGTGATTAAAACGTGGATAACTTTATAAAATATTTCAGCTTGTTTAATTTTTTTGGTCTTTTTGAGAGAAGGTCTCCCTGTAACCCTGGAAATCACTATGTAGACCAGCCTGGCTTTGAACTCACAGTTATCTGCCTGCCTCAGCCTCTCAGTGCTGGGATTCAAGGTGTGTACCAAAATACCCAGCAGGTTGTTTAATTTTCAAAAGTGACAGTAATTTGTTTATTTATTTTGTGGACTGAACATGCCCGAATATGTATGTGGAGATCAGAGGGATATCATGTGTGAATAGTCTATTTTTTCATGTGGGTCTTAGGAAATGAACGCAGGTCTTCAGCCTTTTCAGCAAGTGTCTCTTACTTGCTGATAAGTGACCCTTCCCATTGGGTCTATATTTCAGCATTAAAAGAAAGATTAAAAGAATGTGCAGTCATTTTAACAAATAAAGGATGAGCCGGCATGGTGGCACATGCTTTTAATCCTAGCACTTGGGAGGCAGAGTCAGGTGGATCTTTGTTAGCTCAAGACGAGCCAGGTCTACATACCGAGTTCTAGGACAGCTGGAGCTACAGGGAGACCTGTACCAAAAAGACGAAAAAAAAAAAAAAAAAAAAAAAAAAAAAGAAATAAAGGAGTGGAAATAATTGAACAGTAAACAAATGCTTTGTACAATTTGCCATGACTTTAAGGCTTCAAAACATGCTTTAAATTCATGTACATCTGTGTGGTGGTACATACACATGTACGGAACTTGGCAGACTGGAAGAAGTTGGATTATGAGGGATGGCCATCTTGGATATGTATAATAGTTCCAAAAATGCCAACGTTATACATGTAGAAATTCCAGAGCGACCTTGAGCAAATACTGAGATCCTGCATTACCTTTCCCTCAAGGAATAATATATAGTAGCCTACAACACCGATAATCAAGCAATTGGAGAAAAGGAAACATAGAAACCCGTTCACTATAGCTACAAAATTTCTGGGAATAAAGATAACAAATGACATCAAGTATCTCTTTAATACACATTTTACACATTAGGAAAGAGATTGAGAGTGGAACCTCTACACCTAAGGCTCATGAAACAGAAAAATATGGCAAAGAAGACTTCATTACTTGTCTGACTTTTACATTTCTATTACAAGTTTTCTTGACTCCTTATAATTCCAGTTGTATGCAAGTATACATTCTACTCCCTATCATCTTTTTAGAGCTGTCGAAGTGTGGTAAATTAATATATATACAAAGTAATTCAAACTTTTCACTGTGTCCTTGGAAACCTGCACTGGACTATTGCCATGATCCTTGTTGATAATCCACATCCTTGGAACAGAAAATGTTACACTTGTTCTTTTCTGACTAGAAACTAAAACTCTAACCCTCACACTACAACAAGCAACATAGAGCAAACACGAATGCAAACCCATGCAAAAGAAATGTCCCCATAGAGTCCAACACCCAAATTGAAGGCTTTCCTATACCTGAATTCCCTCAGAGTCTGAGTCCTTTCTGTGTGCAATAAATATGCAGGTAGGTAACAGGTGGCTGTATATAAAAACAATTTGTTTGCCGGGCGTGTGGTGCAGGCCTTTAATCCTAGGCACCAGAGGCAGAGGCAACTCGGATATTTTTTGAGTCAGGCCAGCCTGGTCTACAGAGGGAGTTCCAGCAGCTGGAGATACAGGGAGATACCCTGTCTCGAAAAGACAAAAAAAAAAAAAAAAAAAAAAAACTGTTTTAATTCACTTCTAGTCCTTTTGACCATCACATAGTCATACAATACTTATAGTTTTTTGAATAATTGGTTATGCTAAATGTAATATGAGCTTATTGCCAAAAATTGGGGAAAAATAAGCAGGAAAAATTAAATCACTCTTACTATTGAGACCCAGATAAAAGCTGGCCTAATTATCCATTGCATTGTCTTCTAAACACATTTACCTATATTTTTAAAGTACAGTTTGGCATAGGTCCATTCTTTCATTTACCTTGATTTTCCTATGTTCTAGAGATCATTTAATATTATTTATTTTGTCTATAAGAGTTTTGTCCATATGTAAGTCAGTGCACCTCATCCATTGAATGATCTAAAACTAGAGCTACAGATGGTTGTTACGCATCACCACCTGGTGCTGGGAACCAACCCCAGGTCCTCTTCAAGAGCACCCAATGCTTTGAACCACTGATCCATTTATCCACCCCAATAGAGACCATTAATTTTATTATTATGTGTATGAGTGTAATATTTGCAATATATATATATATATATATGCACCCCAGTCTCTCAGTGCCTGTGGAGAACAGAAGTGGCAGTTAGATCTCCTGAACTGGAGTTATGGACCATTGTTAGCGCTTATGTGGGTGCTAGCAATTGAACCAAGGTCCTCTCCAAGAATATCTAGTGTTCTTAACCCCTGAGCTATCTATACAAAATCTGAGATCATTATTTTTTTTTAATTAGTGGGGTCTGGAGACTTGGGTCAGAGGTTAGGAGCAGGTACTCCTCTAGCAGAGAACCTGAGGTCGGTTCTAGCAGTCATGTTGGGAGACACCCAAACACCTGTAACTAAAGTTCCAGGGGATATAGCACTCTCTTCAGGCTTTCATCATCACCTGCATTCATGTGCAAATACCCACACCCAGACACACATGCACATATGCATGATTTAAAAATAAATAATAAATGTTTAAATGTTTCTCTTACATTCATCCTGTTATTGTTGTATCCAATCATATGGGCACTGGGGGGCTCTTTATTCGTCATCCTTCAGGCAAAAGTCCCCCCTCATTGCTCCCTCACTACACTGTGAGCCTTTGCTCTACCTCTCACACACCCCAAATTCATGACTGTGAATGGTCCTTGGGAATGAGACCCTTTGGAGGAAGCTGAACAAAAGAGCAGCCATTGGAAGGCAGAGAGATTGGTAGGGATTCAGGCAAGTGTTGAATGAGTTCCAGGACAGCTGGGGCTACAGGGAGACCCTGTCTCAAAAAGACCAAAAAAAAAAGAGAAAGTAATGTCCTCCAAACCATATATCCCTTAAAGAAAGAGGTTATTTTTTACCCAATACATCCAAAGTCTTCTGAAAACCCTGGCTGAGTACGTGGCTGAGTGACAACAGCACAGCTGCAGGACACACGCACTAATAGGGCTACTCAGTCTAACAAACACATTTTCTGTATTGTCATGGGGCTTGCGAGCCAATGTTTACAATAATAACAGTGAAAATAATACAAGGGAATAACAAAATAGTTTGAATCTAAACTGATATTAATTAGCAACTCTTTAGAAATGAGAAGAGGTTCATCTAAGAAAATGGTCGGTCTCCACAACTATTCAAAGAGCTTAGGGTTAAGTTAAAATCTTTCTTGGATGTAATGACTTTAAATTACTAAAAAGCAGCTACATAGCTCATGAACTGGCCACTGAGTCAAAATGACAATTTGCCAAAACAGCATGCTGGGACTCATCGCTGAGGTTTCAGCTTTACCACTGCATTGGTAAAATTGCCATAGTAGCTTGTAAAACCTCCCAAGAAGTCAATCTTGGGAATCACCAAAGCTAGCCAAGTAGAGATCAATGGTTTAAATAGATGCATAACATGTAAGGAAATTGAGATAGTAAGAAAATTTTCCAACTGAAAAAGTCCAGACCAAGAAGGATTTACACCAGAATTATTCCAGAATTCCAAAAGAGCTACAATCAATACTTCTTAAATTTTTCACAAAAATAGAAACAGAGGGAGAACCTCTAAATTCCTTCTATAAACCAGGCCTCACTCTAATACCAAATCCAAGTAAAGACACATCCAAAAAAGGAAACAATATATTCATACCCTTAATGCACATAGACACAAATATTCTCAACAAAATACTTGCAAACCACATACAGGGACATATTAGGAGGATCATCCACCATGATCAACTTGGCATTATTCCAGAGAGGCAGGAATAATTCAATACATGAGTCAATAAATGACATAAATCATACAAATGGACACAAAGACAAAAATCACATGGTTATATCAATAGGTACAAAATAGGTTTTTAACAAAATTATACATGCATTTATGATAAAATTCCTAGTAGGAACTGGACTGAAGGAAACAGATCTCAACATAATTAAAGCTATATACAGCAAACCCACAGCCAACATCATTCTATGGGCTAGCATTCCAGCCATAACCTCCCAGAAGCAGAAGTGAGAGTCATAGGACCTCCGTGGTAATGCCCATTGATTGGGGTGTGATGATCCAAAGCTCTGGGATTGGACCCTGGGAGGGGAGGTCACACTGCCTGTATAATCAATTGTAACATTTGAATAAAGCACTATTCTGTGTTTGGATTCATACCACCATGTGCCTGTGTGTTGGACTTCTCACACTTGTGCTTCCTGCTTGGCCCTCCCCACTGTAGAAATGGCCTGGCTTATTTTTAATACCTAATGCTAACATCTGAATGTTTTACAGAGGAGAAACTAGTTGAAGATGTACCCAACACACTTCATGGAACAAAGATAATAAAGTACATTCATTAAGGAGGGATACCAGGGATAGGTATACTTGGAAAATTTTTAAAAGTAAGATTTTGTACCAGTAGAAAAATTGAATTATCTATACATACGAAAGGTATGGTGATGTGGCATTTGTGCCTGTCTTTTGAATAATTTTCCTACCTCCATATTTTGCTTTATGGTCAGATTATACATATGGATAGATAGATAAAAGAATATGGTACCAAATCTCTCAGAGTTCAAGGCCAGGCTGAACTACATCACCAGTTCCAGGGCAGCTGGTATTATGGGGAGACCCTGTCTCAAAAAGACCAAAAAATAGAGAGAGAAAGAATAAATACTCACCATTTTGTTGTCTGCCAGAACCTTCTCACCTTCAAGGACAGTTACTACCTTAAGGTGAACGTAGGAAAAAAATATTCCAAACAAATGCCACTAATCAACAAGCAGGGGCTATAATGCTAATATCTGATAAAGTAGACTTCAAACTAAAACTAATTAGAAGAGATAAATGGGGTCACTTCATTCTGATAAAATGAACCAAGAGGATGTTCCAATCCAACTCTGGTGTACCCCATTTCATAAAAACAGTAAGGTAGTACTTTCAGACTCAGAATAATCCCATATCTGTAACAGGAGAGGACATTAAACCCACAGTTTCCAATTAGAGAGGCCAACTAGACAAAGAATAAACAGAAAGACATCCCAATTAAATGATACAGCAAATGGGTCTAACAGGTATCAAATATTTCACCTAAGCATCAAAGAATCTACTAAAGATTCAGCACCCCATGGAACGTTCTACAAAACTGACCACATGCTGAAGCCCAATATAAACCACAACAAAGATGATAAAAATGAAATAATTCTTTCAAACCACAACAAAATAAAGCTTAAAATTAACATGGAACTGGGCACGGTAGTGCCTGCCTTTAATCCCAGCAATCAAGAGGTAGAGGCAGGCATATATCTGAGAGTTCAAGGCCAGCCTGGTTGACATAGTGAGCTCCAGGCCAGCTAGTACTAAATGGAGACCCTGCCTCAAAAAGACGAAAGAAAAGAAAAGAAAAAAAGAAAGAAAGAAAGAGACAAAGAATAAGAGAAAGGAAGAGAGAAAGAAAGAAATCAACATGGAAAGGAACATGAGTAATAACAGGAACTGAGGAGATTAAACAACAAAGTACTGAAAGATGAATGGGTAAAAGAAGAAATTAAAAATAGTACTAAATGAAAAAGGAAACTAACTGAAAAAGGACAATGCAAAACCACTAAACCTGAGGAAAAGTTTAAAAGCAGTCCTGAGAGAATGATTTATAAACATGCTCATTACAAAATCAGGAAGAGCTCAAATAAATGATTTAACACTGCAACTCAAGTCTCTGCAAAGGTAAGAACAAATGAATCCCGCACCCAGCAGTTGAGAAATGACAACAAAAATCAGAGAAGAATTTAATGAAATAGAAACAAAACAATTAAATGGATCAATGAATCAAAGAGCAAGTACTTTGAAAACATAAAGAGGATAGACCCTTAGCCCACTTAACCTAAAAAAAAAGATCAAATACAAATCAATAAAATCATATTTGAAAGGGGCAACATCACAACAGACAATGTAAAGATAAAGAACATTACATACTTTAAAAACTTATAATCTATGAAACTTGAAAACCTAAAAGAAATGGCTAAAATCTTCAGAATCATCAAAGCTAAACCAAGATGACATCAACCATACAAACAGATGCATAACACCTAAGGCAATTTAGACAGTAATAGAAAATTTGCCAACTAAAAAAGCTCAGGCCCAGATGGATTTACAACAGAATTCTTCCAGACATTTAAAGAATATCTACAACCAATATATCTTAAACTATTCAAAAAGAAAGAAACAAAGAAACCCTAAATTCCTTCTATAAAGCAAGTACCAGTCTAATACCAAAAACCAAGTAAAAATGCAACTTCCCTCACAGAACTATAGACTCATACCATAATGAAAAAATAATACAGGGGCTGGAGAGATGGTCTAGTGGTTAAGAGCGCTGACCGCTCTTACAGAGGTTCCAGGTTTGATCCCCAGCACCCACATGGTGGCCTAGAACCATCTGAAACTCCAATTCCAGGAGAACTCCAGTTCCAGGGGAATCGGACACCCTCTTCTGACCTCTGCGGCATTGCACGACACGGGTGCACAAACTTGCATGCAGACAGTACATTCATACACATACAGAAATAAATAAAATTTTTAAAAAATGTCTATCTTTAAAAAAAATAATGCAAAAATTCTCAAAAAATGTGAAACCCACACACAGGCACACATCAAAATATCATCCACTATGATCAACTCCTCATTATGCCAGAGAGGCAGGAATAGTTCAAAACATGTAAGACAATAAATGGCATAAATCATATAAATGCACTCAAAAACAAAAATCACATGGTTATCTCAGTAGATGCAGTAATGACAAAATTAAACATGCATTCATGATAAAAATCCTAGCACAAATTGGACTGGAGGTAACATCTCAACTTAATTAAAGCTGTATAAAATAAATCCAATGCTACCGTTACTCTAAATGGAAAAAATCAGGAACCACCCAAATCCTCCACTCATTTTAAATATAATACTTGAAACTCTTGCTAGAGCAATTAGTCAAAGAAAGGAAAGTACAGGAGTACTAATTGGAGAAGAGGTTAAATTACCCCTTTTACAGATGATACGACAGTATACCTAAGAGACTGAAAAAAAATTCCACCAGAAAACTCCTAGGAGTGTTTAACACTTTCATATATTTTGACCGTGTGACACTTCAACACTACCAACAGCTAACTACCTGGAATGCAAGAATAGCCCGAACCCTCAACTCAAACAAGGCCAAAGTTGCTCTGGACCCAACCATTACTGGGCTCTTATGAGCAGGTGGCCTGTTGTGCTCAGGAGAACATGTACATATGAGGGTGTGGGTAACAAGGTCCCTGGGGCTTTGCAGGTATTAAAGATAATCTATGGTCTTATATACCCAATAACATACTAGAAAATGGAGACTAGAAGTATGACAATCATGGATGAGGTAGGGAGAATGGGATGACCCTGGGAGGAAGAAGATTTGTTGAGATGGTATGGGCAGGGTGGATTGGAAACACTTATGCTTCCTCATGGCTGAGACACTGGGTGAAGCCAACTTCCCAGATCAGTATGGTATGGTGAGGTAGTGGAATGGAACAGTGCCTGGTTCACATGCAATGGGGGAAGGAAGGTAGAAAGTAGCCCAAGCAGCCTTAGAGAAGGTCCACTGTGAGGAAGAGGCTAGGGTCAGAGGACCCCAGGATGTGACCTCACCTTTATGACATCAGTTCAAAAAGAACACAGAATCCTGGTTACTAGCAACTACAGGCCAGTGGCAACGTGAAACACCTCACTTGTTTTGAGAGACTAGACTGAACAGGATGTTGCTTTGCTGTTAACGGCCTTCTGGAGGCTCAGGCCCCAGAAGACCCAGGAGTACAGTGTTTGGAAACTTCTGGAGATGGAGAGTGCACCCTCTAGCCCATCATATCTGGCCATTTTCCCACGGGGACACACAAGTGACACTGGTCAGTCCAAAGTAGAAAGTTTGTGATCCCCCTGATATACCCAGTTCATCAGTGTGTGTGTGTGTGTGTGTGTGTGTGTGTGTGTGTGTGTGTGTGAGAGAGAGAGAGAGAGAGAGAGAGAGAGAGAGAGAGAGAGAGAGAGAGAAAGTCAACCATAGGAAATTATCTACTTTTGAATTTAGTGTATGGCAATAAATCATTGAGAATTCTGTTAGAGTTTGTAAGTTTGAACCTTCCTTTCTTGGTCCTTCCTCAGGATGAAGAAGCAGCAGCTCCTATTCTTCATGAGCATTGGAGCTTAAGGCCCCATAGTGCTAACGAAGTGAAGAAGTTGGTGAGCTACCTGTCAACTGCTGTGCGGTACGGGGACTATGAATTTTTATGTACCTTCATTAACAACTACACAAGGTATACCACCACATGGCAAGTGCTGACGTGGATCATGCAAAGGTGAGTGAACAGGTTCAGGGCAGCCCCGTCTTCCTGGTTTCCTTGTAGGGAGGCTCTGCTCTTCGTGGAGGCACATTCCTCTTAGGGGCTTTTGGCAGCACTGGCCCTGGTTCTAGCCTTTCAAAGTACTCAGGCCAGGATAGGAGACTCTAGTTTATGGCATTGGCTTCTCCTAAGCTGCAGATTGTCTAGCACACATTTTTTAGGTTTTGAGGATGATAGTCTTTCTACCATTTGTAAACACACTTTCGCTCTACAATTGTGGTACAGGGCATAACTGTAAGGATCCCAAGGGGAACACCAAGAATCCTTGTCCCAACCAATGAATCAGGAAATGAGCAGTTTAGGTTCAGTCAGATTACATGAAGCTCCCTGAATCCTCTGTGATAGCAGCCTGTTTCCCAGGCTCTCATTTCAGATCTCTCAAAGCATCAAAGCATAAACCCTCCCAGTCCAGATATAACTTCTGCTAGTAACCCCATAGATTTCCTGGTGGGTGGGGCCACAGTGCCTTAGGGGTGACATCTTTCTCTATTCATACAGATACGGACCCTTCCAAACTGATGATGGTGAAGATGACCAAATGGAAAAGAAGTGAGTGGGTTTTTGTGAGGAGGGAGGTAAGAAACCATCTGCAGAATGGAGTAGTTGTGTGCTAGTTTGAGGGATTGAATCATGGCTAGACATCCTCCTATTGGGATTTCCACTAGAGGGAAGAAGCTGAAATTTCACCTGCAGAGGGGAATGAATAAAAGACCTTGGGAGGTCTTCAGGGTCATACAGAACAGAAGGGAGGATGGTAGCTAAATGTCTGTCTCTGTGAGAATTCATCCCCACTACAGACCAGGCAGTTTTCCCTGTCTGTCCACTGGGTGACTGGACAGAAAATGTTAGCACCCCTCTACACATGCCCCCCCCAATTACTTCCCAACACGCCCAAATGTGCATTGACTGAAAAGACATCACCTTGTCTGCCTGGGGCCTAGGCATCAGAGTAAAGATCAGGAAGGCTTCTAACTGTCTACTTTGTCTACCTCCATTAGTGCAATAATATTTTTCTTGGACCTATGGATGGAGAAATGTCCAGATGAGTTTTGTCAGAATCTGGTCCTTCCCAGACTTAACCAGCTGATGAACTACGTGCAGCTCCACATGCCTTCCTCACACCTCGTCATGCAAGTTCAGGAACTACCGAAAAAAATGGAAGGCCAGGAGTCCACAAAGGCAACCCCCAAATAGGAGGAGGACGCTGGTATGTGTCTGAGAAGGCAGAAATAGTGGATCAGTGCTGTATTCCAGCAAAGAGTTGGCATAATTTGGAACTTGGCCTCCAAAGAGACTAGGATGTCCTGTTGTAGGGACACAGACTGCAAATTCTCTGGCAGGCAGAGGGCTTTTGTCCATTGTGGAAGTCTCAGGAAACGACAGTAATCTTTGGGAGGCTCATCATTGGTCAAATCTCCCTTGTGTTCACTTCAAAGCTACCTATGCTGACAATTCATCTGTTTCCTTACTTAGATCTGGAACCCTCTTCCTCATCAGCTCTTGAGATCCCAGCACAATTTATACTAGAAATCCCAGAGACTGTGCATGCCAGACTATCTGCTGCATCAGACCTTCAGGGGGAGCTGGAACCCCAAGAAGATGCTCTGGTACCTGATATCATGGAACCTACTCTATTGGTGTCCAAGCCAACACCCCTCCTGCAGGTTGAAGATCTTGTTGTGCCAGAGATGGTCGAACCCAATGTATTGGTGCCACAGTAAACACCCCTCCTGCATGATGTATTAGAGGAGGATCTTCCCACTGCAGGTGATACACAGTGTGCTGATAGCTTTAGTGTCAACTTGACACACCTGGGTTTAGGGAGCCTCAATTGGGGAATTGGCTCCATTGGATTGGCCTGTGGCCACATCTGTGGAGTATTGTCTTGATTGTTGAGCAGTGTGGGAGGGCCCAGCCCACAATGAGTAGTGCCACCCTGGGCAGGTTGTGGTGTACTGTATAAGAAGGTGGGCTGGGCATCAGCCAGAGGAGCAAGCTAGTGAACAGCATTCCTCCATGGCCTGTGCTTCAGCTCCTGCCTCCAGCTTTCTGCCTTGGGCTCCCTGAGTGATGAACTGTGACCCAGGAGATGTAAGCTAAATAAACCCTTTCCTCCCCAAGTTGGTGTCGGTCAGAGTGTTTTTTCCCAGCAATGGAAGACAAAGTAGGACAGAAAATTGGTACCAGAAGTGTGGGGTATTGCTGTGACAGACCTGACCTTGGTGTTTTGGGGAAGAATTGTGGAGGCATTTGGAACTTTGGGCTGGGAAGTTCATTGAATGCCTAAAGATTGTTGCTGTGGAGCTTGGAGCAGTTTTGCTGAAGGATTTGTAGAAGATGGAGGCCTGGCTTGTGAAGATTCTAGTTTCAAAGGGGAGCAGAGATCATCAGGACTATGTAATATGTGGGTTCTGGTCAGCTGGGGCTGAAGAATCAGCTGTAAGTAACAAGAGACCAGAACCTGAAGGGAAATCTTTGTTGTACTGGGACGATTGATGCTGGTTAGCTGGGGCTGAAAAATCAGCTGTAAGTAAGAAGAGACCAGCATCACTGTGGTGAAATCTTCTGGAAGAATTACTTCAGGGTCAGCACAAAGAAGCTATGCTCCAGAAGGGGCCCAAGCCTCCATATCAAGCCAGAAGCAAGACTTGGTAGTGTGTAAGAGTCTCCTATGTGGATCTGGTCTTGAAATTTGAGGGGATCACAGAGAGCAGCCGAGGCTTGGCACTGTGAGAGGTCAGGAAAGACCATTGGTGGAAGTGCACCTCGGTTGCAGTGAAGACCCCAAGATTGCAGGGGTCATGGAGAGAAGCTGAGGCTTTGCACCAGGAGAGGTCAGAAGAGACCATTGGTGAAGGTGCTGCCTCAGTTTCAGTGGCGACCCCAGCTTTTTGGAGATGCCAGGACCATGGGATGACCACCAAGAGCAGCGGCAGGTGTGGAATGGAGTCGGCCTGGGCCTGTGAGATGAGCTGTGTGTGCCACGGATGGCAGAGTCAGAGAGGGGGAGCTGCCGAAACCCTTTGGAGCCCAGAAGATCGTGAGTGAATCCCAGGTGTCCAGCCTTGAGCTACTTTGCTGGACTTAGGTTTTGTTTGAGAGTGCCTGATTCTTCCCTTTGAAATAAGACAGTACTTGTTTTGGATTTTACAGCAGCCCACAGTTAAGAGACTTTTAATAGACTGTGAACTTTTAAGTGTTTGGACATTTTAAGGACTGTGGGGCTTTTAAGGTTGTACTGTCTTAGGTTGTGATTAATGTTAACATCATACTTTGGGGATAAGAACTGGAAAGGTGGTGGTTTAATAGTGATGTGTTTTGTGTGTCAAGTTGACAAGGGGTCAATTGTGCTGGATAGCTTTAGTGTCAACTTGACACACCTGGGTTGAGGGAGCCTCAATTGGGGAATTGGCTCCATTGGATTGGCCTGTGGCCACATCTGTGGAGTATTGTCTTGATGGTCGAGCAGTGTGGGAGGGCCCAGCCCACAATGAGTGGTGCCACCCTGGGCAGGTTGTTGTGTACTGTATAAGAAGGCAGGCTGGGCATGAGCCAGGGGAGCAAGCTAGTGAACAGCATTCCTCCATGGCCTGTGCTTCAGCTCCCGCCTCCAGTTTCCTGCCTTGGGCTCCCTGAGTGATGAACTGTGACCCAGGAGATGTAAGCTAAAGAAACCCTTTCCTCCCCAAATTGGTGTCGGTCAGAGTGTTTTGTCACAGCAATGGAAGTCAAACTAGGACACACAGCCACCTCGAGATGTGACAGCAGATGCACCAGATCTTGGGCAGGGCCTTCTTCCTGCTCTTGTTGCATTGGAAGAACTAGACCATGTTTCCTCTCCACCTGAGATCAACATACTGTTAGAAAGGATTAGAATGACCCTGCTGCAGGGTAGCCAGCAGGGCAGAGATCCATTTCATGTCTCTAGCAACTACACATCCTTATTTGTTATTTTTAACATTTTTTTATGTTTTATAGCTTTTACATTGTTTTCAGATATTAGGATTATATTATTTCATTGTTTTGGGGTTTGGAGATTGTTTTTCAAATGTCAAAATTATATATTTTTTTGGTTTTTCACTAGAAAGAAACATTATCTTCATTATTATTATAGTAATATATTTAGTAATCATTATATTATCTATTGTATGGGAAACATCATCTCACTTTTCCAAGGCTTTGCTGTACAGTATATTTCAAAGACACACAAGAAGGCTGCATATGCTTCTGTTCATACGATATACAGAATCTTGAGTGCTCTGTAGAGAACTGTCTCTCAATATTCAATAGCATATTCTTTGCTATGTCCTGCAACTTCACGTTTTAAGGTGAATGACTTATAAATGGCTTCCCCTTCACCCAGGACACTTGTACGGAGAAACTTCCATACAAGATCTGGAAATCCACTGCTATAGTAATAGTCCTTATTTTATATAGAGAAATTGAGGCAGAAAGAAGTGGTCTACTAGGTCTGGTATTTTTACACATCAATTTCTACTAATGCAATTATAAATCTAAGTGGTGCCCTCTAATTCAGAGTTAACATTGCTTTTATTTATTTTGGCTAACATATACAAATATAACTTTTATATATTTACAGGGTCACATTATGTTTCATGCATATATAGATGGTTTAAAACTTAAAACTGCTGTCTTTAGTTACATGCTCTAATAAAAGCAAAAAAAAATTAAAATTGCTGAATATGTGTCGGTCTTTAAACATATATAATTTCTTTATGGTTTAAATTCCACAGTTCTGAACAAAATTACACAGTTCTTACTTTGAGGCTTTTGGAATGCATGTAATATATTTAATTGTTGTGTTTGAGGCTTTTTGTTCAATTATTAAGATTATATTTTCTTCTTTTTTTGATAATTGTTAACAAATTAATATTAATAAAGTTCAATATTTACTCATTTGACCTTGTGTGCTTGGGCATGAAATCTCTACCTGGAGAGAACATGTAGTATAGGATGTCTATTCTGACAGCAGTCCCAAACCAAGCACTTGTTCATGGAATGAAGACCCTTGCAGGACTCAACTTAGCTCTGTGGGTTCTCATTCTCACCACCCTCGCAAAGCTGGGCACACTCAGTGACTTCACCTAGGATCATAAGCAGTACACAATTTGAAAGGACATGATACAGTTTGAGCGTCTCTTTATTCCTCTGAACATGTTCAAACAGATGATTTCCATAAGAAAGATTTTCACAATCTAAGGATATCAGCAAATGATAAAGCACAGTCCCTCTAGAGTCAGCTCATATATTGAGAAAAACTAGGTGATGCTTCAGCAAGGCATGCACTACCCAAAGATGTCAGAAGAGCTGTAGCAGGCCCCCTGAAACCAGAGTTACAGGTGGTTGTTAGTAGCCTTGTGGGTGCTGTAGATCAAACTACCAAACCTCTCAAATAACAGCCAATGCTCTTCATTGCTGAGCCATCTCTCAAATGGAAATTCTTCCCACCATTTGATTCTTTAGTTGTGGATGACCACTTAGTCTGCAAATCCAAAATTTGTCTCAAGTAAGGCTGGGTTTTACCTCCATAACCCCGCAGTATTCAGTCTAATAAGAAAACAATTTGGATGGGCTTAGAGTATCCTTGCAACTTGGTTCCTGTCTAAGAGTATGTAATGCAACACTTGCCTTTTTAAAATGATACATCAAAATATAGTAGTCTAAGAAACAAGAGGAAATATTCAGTTTATACTACAAAGAACCAAAGGGGGAATGGAATATGCCTCCCTCTGGGATGCAGTTGACAGAGCATTCTCTACTCTGAAATTTTGGCAAATTTTTTCAATTTTGAAATCAGAATTGAGAACTCCAATCAATAAATATGGAGCCCTCTGACAGGCCATACTAGATGCCATTGGTGCTATGGCATGGTACAATATTGGGACAATGAAAAAAACCCAAAGCTACTACTCACATGGGAAAAGGGTTGGATTGTGTCTTCCCACATATATAGCTTCCATCTGGGTTCCAACAAGAAACATTCAAGATATGGATTGGGTTCTACCAGTAGGGAAGATAGCTGACTTCTCTAAACATCCAGAATGTGTTGTAACATGGACATCTGTGCCTGTCCATTTGGATTAATGCCCTACCACTAAATTTGGCTTTGTGGTCAGCTGAGAACTATGGATAAACAGAGGCTTTGATACAACTTTTGGCTACTTTATCAGGAGCTATAGGCTTCAAAAGCCAACAACCAAATGTTTTTTGCCTGTGATGATGTGGTATATGCAAGAAAATGGACAGTTATATACTATTGTTGAACACAATGTGGTGTAAGCACGAAAAGGAAAATTGGTGTTGAAGACTAACACTGCAATTGGATGGCTGAACTTCATAATGCTAGAGGGTGTTATGCAGGTCACTGGAAAAAATGGTCTCCAGAGTTACTTCAAAACATATATGCTACATCTCCATTTGCCTATGAAGAGTGCATGTAGTTTCAGGCTGGCATTTGTACAACCAGAAAAAAATTAATTGGATATATAGCCAACTCCTGGGAGGGTGGAGGGAAGTAGTGCAAGACTGATGCTAGAACCTTGCCATCTGCTAGTGGCAGGAGATTTTATATAGGTCATGATAGGAAGCAATCACTTCCCCTTTGCACAAAAAGCCATAGCTCCTAAACTAAATTATAATCCAAATATTTGTGTCTGTGCCCATAACATAACTTGTCATGATATTAATGTTTAAGTGTCTTTAATTCTTGACAATTTGTTTTATTAGATTTAAAAATAAACCCTGGATGAGCTGCCAGCCCATTGAAATCAAAGCATGCACAGACCCAAGGGTACAATGTGCCACTTCAAAGAGAAATGGATCATTTTAATTTTTAATCTGTTGCTCCATTCTCCACGGACCATGGACCTTGGAAGAAGTGTTGTGCCAGCTTTTAAATGCCAAATTCGAGGGAGGGGGTGAACTACGATATCCCAGAAAGTACGGGCTGGACTTTTATTTAATCAGCATTCTTGTGTACACCAACCTTTCCAACTGGACTGGGGGACTCCGACTTATACAAAAATTTGGCTTAGGAGTTTACTAATTGGGTTTAAGTGAGTATTCCTTATGATTATTCCTTATGGTTACTGGTTGGTTTTCTGTGTATTGTTCTTACTTGGGCATTGATTGGTTGTACTTTTTTCACATAAATTTATTTTTATTTGTTTTTGTACTTTTATACACAGTGTTGGATATTCAGGTCAGATGAAGGTAAGAGACCATCTCTTCTATAATTCTCTTTGAGGTTGTGGGTGAAAAACACAAAAGGGGAAGATGTTGGGCAGCACTCCTGGAATCAGGCTGCACTGAGCATGTACCAGCTGGCATGCTTGTCACCATGAACTTAACTGTTCTCCCAAATGTACATTTCTGGGTTCACCACACCAACAAGGAGGGGCATAGTGATGTGGCAATCTGGCATTGGCTGCTAGGAAATGTCTCACTGCTATTATAAATGACCTGTTGTATTGAATAAATCAGAATTGCACTCTCTTCTGTGTGTCCCCTAGATTCACTGAAGTGCTCTCACATCCACATTCTTCATAGCCTGTTGCACAGAAGAGTCTGAATTATTCAAGCCTAAGTGACAAATCTACAATGGAACCTCTAAAACTAAGGCTCATGCAACATAGAAAAAGGACCCAAAGTCACTTAAGTACTTGTCTGTCTTTTCCATTTCTATTACAGTTTTCCTCAACTCCTTATACTTCCAGTTGTAAGCAATCATGAATTCAACTCCTCCTCACCTAAGGTCATCTTTTTAGAGTGGTTGAGAGATGTAAAGTAATCTATATTCAAAGGATTTCAAAACTTTCAAGTGTCCTGTGAAACCTGTACTGACCTATTTTCGTGATCTTTGTTCAAAAACCACATCCTTGGAACGCTAAAGTTACACTTGTCCTTTTCTGTCTAGAAACCAAAACTCTAACCCCACACACTACAACAAGGAACACAGAGCAAACAATAATGCAAACTGATGCAAAAGAACGGTCCCCCTATAGTCCAACACCCAAAGTGAAGGCTTTCATATACCTGTCTTCCCTCCATGTCTGAGTTCTTTCTGTGTTCTAAAAATATGCAGTTATATAACAAGTGGGTATATTAAAAAAATATTAATTCACTTATATGCCTTATGAGCATCACATAATGAGAGAATACTTCAAGTTTACTTGAATAAATGATTATCCTAAATGTAATGTGTGCCTATTGCCAAAAATTGGGAAAAAAATAAACATTAAAATTTAAATCACTCTTAATATTGAGACTGATAGAAAAGCTGGCGTAATTTTCAATTGTATTGTCTTCTAAACATGTGTGTGTTTGTGTGTGTGAGTGTGTGTGTGTGTGTATATGTAGACTATATATATATATATATAATATTGAGACAGGGTCTCCCTGTAGCTACAGCTGTCCTGGCACTCACTATTTATACCAGGCTTCCTTTGAAATCACGGAGATCTGCCTACCTCTGCCTCCTGAGTGCTGGGATTAAAGGGTTGCTCTGACATGCCCGTCTCTCCTTGCCTATATTTTTAAAGTGAAGATTGGCAAAGGTCCATTCTTTCATTTACCTTTATTTTCCTATGTTCTAGAGATCATTTAACATAATTTATTTTATATATAAGAGTTTTTCCCACATGTACATCAGTGCACCTCATCCACTGAATGATTTGAAACTAGAGCTACAGATGGTTGTTAGGTAGCATCACATTGGGCTGGGAACCAACCCCAGGAGTGAACTATTTGTCCACCCCAATGGCAACCATTAATTTTAGTATTATTTTATGTGTATGTGTATATATATTCATTCCAGGCTCTCAGTGCCTGTGGACAACAGAAAAGGCAGTTTGCATCCCCTAAACTGGAGTTATGGACCACTGTTAGCTCTTATGTGGGTGTTGGCAATTTAACCAATCTCCTCTGCAAGAATCACTAGCGTTCTTAACCCCTGAGCTATCTATTCAGCCTCTGAGATCATTATATATATTTTTTAATTTTTTATTTATTTTTGTATGTGTATGAATACTGTCTACATGTAGGTCTGTGCACCCGTGTTGTGCAATGCCATGGAGGTCAGAAGAGGGTCTCAGATTCCCCTGGGATTGTAGTTCTCCTGGAATTGGATTTACAGACAGTTCTTTGCCACCCTGTGGGTGCTGGGATCAAATCCAGGTCCTCTGCAAGAGCAGTAGGTGCTCTTAACAGCTAGGGTATCTCTCCAGCCCTGAGATCATTATATTTTAAAAGTTAATGGAGTCAGGAGACTTGGCTCAGAGGTTAGGAGCATGTTCCCCTCTAGCAGAGAACCTGAGGTCAGTTCTAACAAGCATGTTGGGAGACTCCCAAACACCTGTAACTAGAGATCTAGGGCATACAGCACTCTTCTGGTTTTCATAATAACCTGCATTCATGTGCACATATCCACACACAGACACACATGCATGATTTAAAAATAAATAAATCATAAACCTTAAAATATTTTTCTTACATCCATCCAGTTAGTGCTGTGTCCAATCATAGGGTTATGGTGGGAGGTGGGGGGGGTCTCTCTATTAGTCGTCCTTGAGGGAAAACATCTCCCCCATTGCTTTCTCACAAGACTGTGAGTGTTTGAAGTATCTTTCACACACCCCAAAGTCATGGCTATGAACGTCCTTGTCTCCTATGGAGGCAGCTAAGCAAAGCGCAGCCCTTGGAAGGCACAGAGACAGGTTGGGCCTAAGACAGGTATTGAAATAAAGACTCCTTTTGTGGGGGCTTGGATCCCATGGCCAACATCTCCTTGTTAGAATAATCCATTGCTGATGTCAGAGCTCCTGAATTAATACATTTTGCTTAAGTGCATAGCTTAAGGAGACTTTAGTATTATTCACAGTTCCTATGTCTATTAGTGAATTAAAGAAGGCAGTTTTAATGGTTTTATAAGATATTACGTCTATAGTAGTTGTCTCCAATTTACAGTTGGAGAACGACCTCATCATCATCATATTTCTCCTTGTTCTATGGGGGGGAGGTAAGAAAGTCTCTCGTATTAAAACCTTTGCTGCACCTAGAAGGTAAGTTTCGTTAGGACTCATTATAAATAGTTGTTATAAGTAGGTTCCACAGAGGGGTTCGATGTTTGTAGCAATCTGAGGCTTTTCTTCCTTTCAATGTTCAGATGGGTCAACCTTTCAGTTGGCACTTTCTGGTACATCCTACTCAATGCAAAGTTGTATCTTTTCTTTCTCAGCTGTTAAGTTGGTGACATTTTGACCTGTTGGAACATACAAATCTTTTCCCATAGTTAGTTTTAAGATTTGAATTGCAACGTTTCTGATGAAAAGGTTTCATGTCTATCTGTATCCCCCCCCTTTTTTTTTAGGTTTTTGTTTTTTGTCCCATGAGTCTCCAGAAGACAGTTGTATTATACATAACTATAGGGTGGAATCAAGGCACAGATTTCATCAAATTCACCCATGCTGTTTTGGGTGACTGTATGTGATTAACTTGGGAAGCAAACTTAATTTTTA